>RXOD01005913.1:0-12018 GCA_005223375.1 Amoebophrya sp. AT5.2
CCCCTAGCTTTTCCGATTCCTGTGCGGGGCGTACCATCCGAAAGCTCCACGCGCCCGGCCGTTCGTCTGCTGGAGCTCTGACCGAAAAGCTGCCCGGTCAAATCGCCGACGTTTTTCCGCCGACAAAGCTGTGGGTACGTGCTCAGTCGTGAAAAATTATTTACAGTTCTATTTGAGCATAACCTCGTAAAGCACGAAACCGAATCGACAGTTTTTGTTTTTACGCACACAGGCAGGGAATGAAAATTTGGAGAACAGCGGCAAGTGAGATCTTCATCGCTTCCGTACCGCACTGCTGAAGGTACGGATTTGTTTGTCGCCGCAGATAGTCGAGTCAGTACCTCAGAGAACAAAGTGAGTCTCAGTCTGTCTGTCGCTGGTGCCGTCGTCAGATATTTAAAAGCATACTGTGCGAACCGCCGATACGCTTCTTGTCGCTCGTTAGGTTTCTTTGCGGAAGACGAGGATTCCATTTTTCATTCGTCTCGCCCCCTCCTACACCAACCTACATCCCAACCAGTATATGGGTCAGACTATTCTTTCACTCATCCCACCCTCCTAACGCGATTAATGTCGTATGGCGCCGCTCTTGCGTAGGCCCCAGAGGCTGAAGCGTAGGAGCTGCCAAAGCCTCCTTTTTCGTACATACTCGAGCCCATTCTGGTAGGATACCAGCTTCCCTTTTCGTAGTAACCCTTGTTTCCGGAACCCTTCCCGCCGTAACCGCCCTTCATCTCGTAGTAGTCATCGTAGGAAACAGCGGTAGCCGCCCCGCCCTTAGCGGTAGCCGCCCCGCCCTTGAAAGACTTGTTCTGCCCATAAGTGTCTTCGTACCTGCGATTTGGTTTTGGAGGAGGTTGCTTCCACGAGCCGAGTTCATTCGATTATAGCATTGTCTGTACTTCCTTGTTTTCGACGGCAGCCGCGATAGTACTGATCCCAGATTGACACAGCAGAGAACGAAAACTAGCAGGGGTTTCACCCCGTGAAACAACAGAACGAGGCCAAAGACGCGCTGAAGTTCAGCCATCTTGAATACCTCCACGTGTCTTTCATCGCGTTTGACGCTGACGCCATCCCCGCGAGGCTCATCCCAGCTCCTCCATGCGCCTGACCGCCACTGGCGCTGCTCCCCTGGGCGGCGGAGCTGCTGCCTGTGACCACGTTGTTGCTCCAGTTGGCGTGGTCGATCTCTTTCCTGTTCATGCACTCCATCGGCTTCTGGTGCATGGTGGCCAGAAACTGTGCGTGCATCATCGCGTGGCAGACGCCCAAGTTCTTAGTCAGAAACGCCCGCGCCTCCGTCGGGTTGTTCTTTGCCAGCAGCTGCACGTGCGCCAGCGCGAGAAACAGGTCGGAGGTCTTCATCGCGCCGACAAGACCAGAAACCTCCGCGTGGTAGTTCACCTGAAGCACTCAGCATTTGCTACTGTTGGTATTCGACACACCATCTACAAGCCAAGAAGTAAAACATCCGTCGTTGTATAAATCAATGTAATTCAATAAAAGTACCTCATGCATCCCCAGCATTTGTGCCTGCAGCTCCAGGAAGTCTCTTTGCCTAGTGGCGCCGAGCATTTCCAGCGTTTTCACGTCCACGTCCGCGGTGTCTATTCGCAGCGGCCGCCCGTAGCAGTCCACACCGTTCATAGTTCGGACGCATAGCTCGGCCGACTCCGGGTCCTTGAATTCGCAGAAGCCGTAGCCCTTGTGTGTTTTGGCATCCCGCTCCTTCAGAATCCTGAACTGCTGCACGGCACCGCATCGCCCAAAAATCTGGAACAGCGCCTCCTCCGTGCTCTCGTACGAGATGTTCCCCACAAACACGCAGCATTGCCGCGTGTGCTTGATGTTGTAGTTCGTCGCAGTACTGTGGTCCGTATACAAAGCCATCCTCGATCGACTATGAGAGCGGTGGCGATCCGGCCGCTTTACTTCAATTTGGTATTTGTTTTTTTGCGTCAAATAAAATTCTCACGACAGTTCTTGGCTTTAAGTACTAGGTACACCTACACTCTGCTGGTACCACAAGAGGAAACGGAGAATGCATGAAGGTCGCACCCATACGAAGGAGTAGAAGTCGCCAAAGTGACACGCGGGATCGTGGAACAAGGAATAAAATATCGGGGATCTGTGCGAAATAATGCAACCCTGATTTAATGAAAACACAGCAAGACGTGCGAAGCAAGGGACAGCGAGACGGGTGACCGCTCGCAGCTGCCTTTTTTTCCAGTTCTTGGCAGGGACGCGGAATCGTTGATGAACACATTTTTGATTTGCGGTACTTAGTGCCCTTGCGTCGAGGATCTTCAAGATCCGATCTCGCTTCTGTGCCGATTTTGCGTTTTATGCGCACGACGTGGTACCCACACGATAGAGCTGGCACTGGAACTTTACTTGCTGTCCGTGTCCCAGTTCAGTGCTACAAAAAAATCCACGATGATGTGCTTCGGACACAAGGACTGTTGATAATTATGGCGCTCAGGTGCTCAAAGGTGTACGTTATGTCTCACTAGGGAACTAGTGCAAAAAAAGTAGATTTGCGCTCGGTAGCGTGGAGGTGGACATCACAATCACGCACACTCATCAGAGGCTAGCAAAACTTAAAAATAAAAATTTCAAGCAGACAAGTTCAGTCAGTATGTAAATGTAGTTGTGGAATCGAAACGAGACTGCAGTACGCAGTCATACAAGCCTATGTATCTATCAGTGAGAAAACGAAAAAGATGAATATTTATAGAAGGTTTTATCATAAACGCAAATCGTGATGCTTTGTTCGATCGCAACGCTGCACTATGCGCGGGTGATGTGTGGCGGACGACGACGTTGCTTTCTATTTCTTGATGACGTCATCATTCATCAAATAAATTACTGCTTTATTCAACCTCATCTCCTTGTCGTGCCTCTTCCTTCGCCTTTTTCTTCTCCAGCTTTTCGATGCAGCTATCTTCGATCGATCCTCGTCTTCCCGGTTCGGACATGTTTGCGCCGACCTCCACGAGGCTGTCTGGCTTCACGCGGAAAAAGGTTTCCGTCTCGCCTCTCGACGCCTCGGTCTGGGCGTCGATCTGCATCTGGCACTGCTCCAGCACGAAGCCCACCACTCGCGAGTTCTTGATTTTGCATTGTCGTCCTCTCTGGGCAAAGGGAGTGGTGGGTCCGCCTTCGTCTTGCAAGGCTGTCCGCTTCGGGTCTTCGTTCTGGGGATTCAAGTACAGGTTGAAGAAATTTCTGAACCAGATAGAATGGCCGGTCACAATCGCAGTACGCGTGCCAGAAGCGGACCCGGACCCCACCAGTTCTGGGTGAAAGCGACCCATCAGTTTCTGGGTGAAAGCGAGGATGCGGTCCTTGCCCTTCCGCAAACTCTCGTTCTCAGCCTTGCTGCCGATGTATTCACTGGCATCCAGCGAAGTCTTGTACCTGGCGAAGATTCCGATTGCATCGTCATCACGGGAAAAGCAAGGGTAACGAATTCTGTGTGTTGTGCGTGTTACGTCGAGGTCGACGTTGACGCCGGGGCCGGGTGAACAACTGATATAAGCTTAAGCTAGTGGTAGGCTACTTGTACTTTCTTAGTTGCTTCGTAGTTTCAGTATAGTACCTCATCCCCGTTATTTTGTCTTCTGCTTCGCTTATTGGCGCCGTTGGGATTGTGAATGCCGGTGTTAGGCTTTGCGCGTCCACGTTTGGCGCGATCTCTTGCAGTTCGCCCAAAATCACCGCCTTCCTGCCTTTCATTTCCCCCTCTTGAAAGACTCCCAGCATGGTCGAAATCGCCCGCCGCAGCGGACTCACGAAGAACGCGCTGTCGCCCCCCCGCACGTCGTCCCGGAACTGCTGCAGGATTTCTCGCTGGAATGGGGTGAGTGGGGGAATATTATCCCCCAGCTGCGAGTGTGATTGGTCGCTTGTCTCGTTGATTGGTCGCTCGAACAGCCGCACGTGCTCCTCCTTCGCCTGCTCAATTCCTTCCTTCGTCAGGGGCGCGTCAAGAAACACCGACTCCGCGCCGCCCAGAGAGTACTCCTTCCGCACCGTCTTCGCCAGCTCCCGCGCCACGCCCCAGAGGTTCTTCGGTTCGTTCACCCAGGCGTTCCAGGTGGACTCCCCGTGCCGTACGAAGTAGACCTTCGCGGAGTTCAGCACGCTCGCGCACGCGTTGCTCGGCAGCGCGCTCGGGGCCAGTGCTGGCGCCCCGAACGCCGTCTTCATGCCCTTCGCGTCCTGCCCCAAAAACATGTACCTAACCGCGGACCACTTCGTCCCGTAGTAGTGCTCACTCGCGTAGAAAAAGGTGGCGCGCGCACTGCGCACGGGCCCGTCGAACCCAGCCTGCTCCTGCGCGAAGGCGTCCACCCACTTGTAGAACACGGGCGCGGGCGGCGCGCTCGATACCCCGGCGCCTTCGCCGTGCTGCGCGTAGGTTTCTTGGCTAAAAAACAAGAGCTCCGCCGAGAACTTGTGCGCGAAAAAACGCTCGTCGCTTGTGACACAGCGAAGGAGAAAAACGATTTTGTGCAAAACGTCTCTCTGAGCGGTCACCCAGGCGTGCAAGTCCCCGGCAAGGATGAAGCTGATTAGCGCGCGCTGCTTTTCGATGTCGGACGAGGAAACGGCTTTGCGTGTTCCCTCATTTCCTAGAAAGGCCTTCTCCGCGTCCGCGTAGGCGAGCTTCAGGGCGTGCTTCGCGTGCTCCTCCAGCTCGTAGAAGGCGGACAGGATGCCCACGCGCATCGCGGGACTATCCGTTTTCCTCCGGGCGTCCAGCAGCTTTCTCGCGTTCCTCCCGACCAGTTTCCGCAGCAGCCGGCGGGCCATCCCCGCTCGGTCTTTCTGCGCGTCCAAAACCAGCGCCGCATCGAACAAAACGCTCGCGAGCGCGGCGTCCCGCTTCGCCACCCAGTCCGCCACGTTTCGGCTCGCTCTGGCCTTTTCATTGCGCGCGCGGAGGGACGCGTGGTTCTGAGCCACCAGCAAGCACACTACGCTCGTCTCCACGGCGTTCGCCTCCGCGTGCCGCTCCGCGACAGACAGATCCTTCGCACGCCCTTTCAACATGTTCTGCATGCCGCTCTTGTTTGGCTGGGAGAGGACGTCCACCAACAGAAACTGTTTGCATTCCGCGCGTGACTGTATCGCGTTCCTGGGGAGGTACGGCAACCGCCCCACAACACCGCCGTTCCACCACAACGCCTTGCTGCTGGCGGGATCGCCGTGCTTGGTAAAGTGGTCTATGTCTCCCACCTCCACCTCCTCCTCGCGAGGTAGAGAACCGGACGACTCGGACTCGAAGAATTGCACGTACTCGTCGAGGTGGCGAAACAGCTGACGGATATCCTCCGAAGCAGGCTGCTCGCTGCCTGCGTACGTTTCATTCCGCACCATCTTGAACGTTGCAAGAATGCTCTCGTGGAAGTGCGTTTTCTGAGGCCCGATAGTGGTGCTTTACAAGAGAGCTCGCCCTCGCGCTCTATCTAGTCGTATATACCTCTCTAGTGTACTTGTACAGTTCGAGATCGAGCTCCCTCTTTACGCGAGTACTGGCACGCAACTTGTCCGAGCCGGTCTGTCTCGGTACTTCCGGTTCCAGCGTCTAAACTACCCGCAAAAGGCCCTTACCGCGTAGTTCTTGAAAAATTTCCATCGTAAAGATTGCAGCTACAGGTGCAGGAAGAGGAAGCGTGAAACTAATGGCCTCGATCTATCGGACGAAAACGAGTACGAAGTCAGATCCTAGCACATCACCCGCAAAGACTACAAACTACCTGCCTAGGCATAAGCCAGCAACTACCCCAAGCATCTACTCCGCCTCCTGCGCAGCGCCCCCGTACTGGTAAAATCAATGCAGAGGCCTGGCCCACCCACCCATCCATAATCGCCAGTAGAAACAGCTGTTGTACACTACGACCCCGACACGAAATACTGTAGTTAGAGTAGACGCAGAGGCGCGAGCTTGCAAAAAATATCTCGGTAAATTCTTCCCACCTTGTCCTGCAGCTCGTCGCGGAAATCCTTTGGCTTTCCTTTTTGCCCAAAAACCGTCTCGGACCGTGCATCCAATACTTCCATCGGCTGAAGCCCTTTCGCCTCCCCGCCCACGCCCGGAAGGAAGCTGTCTCGGTAGCTATGATGGGTCCAGCTGATAAGTAATACTCACGGAGTAAGTAAAATTTGGGGACAGGGATTCGGAATCCCCTTTGTTTGTCCTCGGAAGAGATCTGCGAAAAGAGTAGGAAAGCGGCCATCCGCGATCGGCAGGCCTGGCAGTGGCACCTCTGCAGCTGCACCCTAGTACAGGAGCTGACTGAGACTGTGACTCTGACAATAAATCCCCGCCCGTCTTCTAAGAAGTAGACGCCCCCTTTTACATTTACCCTGCTTTCGGGCTCTATCACGCACGGCGTCGGGAGCGAGGATCTCACCCCTAGAAGTCTCCACCATGAGGAATTTCTGCAGTGCGCCTCGACGCACCCGCCATCCAATTCCAAAGGGAGAGGCAGGAGGCCCCAATGATCTTCTGCTCAAACCCATACCCATTCATTGCTTAAGACTAACTTACCTGTTGCCTACTTACCAGGTGGTCCGTTCATAGTAGCTCGCGAGATCCTCCCCGTTCACTAGCTGCTTTTCCGCTTCGCGCTCCGACGTCTGCATCAGGCGGTGGTAGTGCAGCAATGTATACAGGTGCGGTGCCGCCCGCGACAGCACATTCTGGTCGCGCAGATTCAACGCCACCTCCAGCTCGGGAGCTGTGCCGCCAGCTTGGCGAGGAAACGCGGCGTCCAACTGGGCTTCCATGCCCTGCCTCTCTGCCTCCAGCAAGCTGTCAAAGGAGCTAGAAGTACCCGTAAGAGCCGCGGCGAGGCTGTCCTCCTGCAAGAACGTGATCGCGGACGACGAAGACATGACAGCTGCTTGTTGCTGGTTCCGCTCTCCTCCGCGTCGCTTTTCCCTTTCGTCCAGTTCCGGATTCGGTCGCCACGCCAAGAATGACGCCGCACTTGTCGTGGCGCCAGCAGCAGCCTGTGGCGCATTTTTGCTGTTGTGGAGCTTGTCCTTCGCTACTCGGTCCTGATCACGCAAAATCTCGAGCAGCACCGAGCCGGTCGTATCCATGCGGTCGACTTTTTTCTTCTCCTCTGCAAACCCGTAAATTTTCCCAAAAACCGCTTCGGTCGACAGCTGTCGCTCTCTCGGCGCCTTCGCATCGGGCGGCTGCAGCCGCTCTTTCAAGAGCCGCAGCAAGGCGTCCCGCTGTGCGGCCACCACTAATGCGCGAACGTAGGGAACCAGCGGATCGCCGATCTGGGGCAGAAGCGAGGCGAACAGCTGCGCTCCCTCTCGTCCCTGGCCGGGCTCCTCGACGGCTGCATCCAGAACGTTCTTCGGCAGCAGTCCGAAACTCAGCGGCACATCGCGCGCCACCGACCACCCCCGTGCATCCACGAAGCGCCGCTCGGTCTCGACCATCGTTTCTTTCGGCACGTCGTCCGCAGCAAAGGCGGGCAGCCTATTGCTATTGGAATTCACCAAGCGCAGGCGAGGAAAAGGAGCGATCAGTGCCGCAGCAGTCACAGCCGGGGGAACGACAGTCATGTTGAGGCTCCCCACATCTTCGCGGAGGCTCGTTTTCCACTCCTTCCAAATTTTCCGCAGCTCGTCAACGTCGTCCTCCTTCGCCGCAGACGAATACTCCTGGTAACTGTTGCCACTAGACGTCTGCACCACTCGTGCGCCGAACGGCGAGGTATCCTGAGCAGCCCCTGCCGGCCGCTCGAATTCGGTGCAGACTTCGTACTTTTCGGAGGCCTCGAAATTGGTCACGAAATCGGCCAGCTTCACCTCCATAACCTGGAGGCGGTAGTAGGGATCAAGACCCACGCTGCTTGTTTCGCTCGTTGGCTCTCGAAAGGACGCTGACTGCTTCGAGTTTACGTTCAAGGCGTACACACTTTCCATCCGTGCGATATCGGTCACGTGCTCCACGTCCTGTCTCGTCAGGAGGAAAAACCGCGCGTCCCCGTAACTGTTCCTGGCCAGCTCTTCCAGTGTGTACCCCTTCGTTGTTGGTGTTTTGCTTCCCTGATTCATGTTGTGCACTCTACTGTTCGTCTTAATGTTCGGAATCTTATCTGCCCAGGCTGGCGCTGTTTCACTTGCCAGCTGGGCGTAGAACCGCCGGACCTTCCTCTTCGCGAACGCCTGCTGGTCCTCCGCACTGGCGCCCACCACGTTTGGAAAGATACCGAACATGTCCTCCCGCAGCTGCTGCACGACCGCGACACTGACATCCGCCACTTGGACTTCGTGCTCCGCAGCGACCTGGGAGAGTGGGTAGATGCCGTTGCGCGAAGCTTCGGGGTCCCCCGTCAGCACGTGGTCGCTCGTGTCAATCGTGCCAATCGGCCAGTACCGCCCCTCAACAACGTCGTACACCGGGTAGATCGACGTCCGAGAACCCGCCCCCACTTCTCGCGTTTCCGTGGTCGTTGATACGCGCTGGCGCGCTACTAGCGTGGCCTCCGCGGTCGTCAAAAGTAAGCTCATGTGGACCAACCCTTGTCGGGCCGTTGCGCCGCTTAGCGGCGGAACCATGGCGGACGAAAATCTAGATTTTTTGCATCCACGAAGTAAAAAAATGGAAATCGAGGTGGACTCACTGCAATGAGGGGTCCTGAAGCAGAAGAGAAGCAAACAAGCCGCTGAGCGTAAGGTCACCGAGACAATGCCCGAAAGCGTAAAGGCCGACAAACGAATTCACGGGCGGCAGAAGAAGACGGTGCTAGACAAGGTAGTTTAATCGTGCTGGACCTGGTCCTGGAACCGATATCCTATAACGACACCGACGCACAAATCATCTTGGGAGACGTAGAACTACAACGAACCGACAAAGACAGAAAGCCATGCGACGTCTTCACTTTCACAACCGATTGCAAAATCAAAGAAAGATGGACCAAGACCGAGCAGACGAGTGTACTCCGCCCAATTAATTTGAATAGCAGTTGCAAAGCCAGCAAACTACTGTGCAAAATCGATGCCACCCGACATTGCAAGTACTGGAACGAGAGTCAGTAAGCTCAACAATACTTCCGCGACGCAATGCAACGATGAAGACGTAAAGCTCAGGACAGTTCGTTGTTGTTTCGTGCTGTGAAGCAAGTGCGCACCAGGTAGTGCTTCGTAGTTTTGTTATGCGTGGCGTAGTGCGCCGGTTATCAAAACAATGGTTTGCTCAGCCGCTAGCTCACTGCAGGCAGACTGGTGAACGGCAACGAAGGCCACATAGAGCACGAAGGCTGTACTACTCTGGTACGGACATGAGCTATAGAACCGTAATTAGTCACAGTAAGTCCATACATACACTTGTAGGTAGAAGGCCGAAAGTGTAATCGAATCGACAAGCTAGGAAGCAACATAAAATACTTTGGTGTAGGGTCGACGACGCGAGCACCTCAACGAGTCGAGATTCCACTCTGACTCAATGAGACCGCGTGCCCGGCGGGCGAACGTCCAACTAGTGATCCACTAATGTGTCCGCACCAGCACGAGGCGCAAGAATGCGTAATAGGCTACGTCGGAGCGCAAGAATGCGTACTAGATAACATTGAGGGCATTTCTTTTACGTTAATATTGGTTACATGCGTAGCGTGCAGTTTTTTGTTTGAATTTTCAGCCACTTCTTCTTATTTTCGTTCAAGGAATGCAGCTTACTTGTCTGGGTTTTCTACTGCGTTTTCATTGGGTTTTTCGTACGTCGTCTTGCTTGTGGTAGATAGTTCGTTACAAAGTATTCAGTCGATCGCTCGCAGAAGAGCAATAGTACATTATGCGGTCGAGAGAGGAGTAGACAATAGCAGAATTACTCGGTTTGATGCTCGCTACGCAGTGCCTGAAATGCCTGCCTTAGCTGTTTAAAAGTGGGGAAGCTCCTTCCATCTGTTAGCAGCGCCTCCACCTCGCCGGGGCCGTCCGAATCCTCCCCGTCGGATTCGTCCCTCTCCGCTTTTTCTGTAAGAATTTCCCAGTCTGGTGGGTAGTATTCTTTCCCTACTACCTGGGTGGTCGCAGATCCTTCCCTTTCGATGAGTGGCCCTCTCCAGTCACTGCTAGGCAGGAGAAGCACCTTTCTCCTGTTCCGCCTGAGCGCCGCTACGACCGCATTTTGAATAACGGGGTCCTTCTTGAGCGCTGCGTCCGGGAACCTGTGGATCGCGATTGTGTCCGCTTTGCCGCCGCTTCTTACCGCTTTCATTGCGGCAATTGCAAACTTGCGCGCCCGTACGTGCCCTAGCGGTAGGCATTCCTCGTCTGGAATGGTTGCTTGAAACGAGGTCTTCGTGCCCGCCGCAACTCGGACCGCGGCGCTTTCGTCCCCCGGGTAGATTTGCGCGTCGCATCTGCTGATCGACCGCTTCTGTTCTTCTTTTCCCACGGTATGAGTTACCACTCTGCACCATACATCCCCTGTCATTGCGGCGCTCGGGACTGCTTTGCCGTCGCCTGCCAGCACTTCTTTCCTGGTCTCTGCTTCGTCCTGGTCGAGGCAGAAGCACGCAAGTGGCATAACAACTGGATTTTTCTCGAGGCCGTTCTGCGCGATAAATTTGAGAGCGGCCCTCCGAACAGATCTGCAGCAGGTTTTGATGATTTCTCGGGAGGTTTTCTTCGCCACCTCGTCTCCTTTGCTAGCAGCACATCCCAAAAAGCGCAGGCGACTGCGGACTATGGCTTCGACGGCGAACTTCAGGGACGGGTCGTCTGCGGTGCCGGTTTCAACTAATCGCGCGACTAGTATGTGTCTCGCTCTTGACAGCGTACACCATTCGTGGATCCGCGCCGCGTCTGCTATCGTCACGTCCTTCTGGTGAGTTATGGCTCGCCGCGCAATAACTTCTCCAAAGTTTGTGGCCGTCCTCATTGCCGCCACGAATTTCTTTGCCGGGTCATCGCCGGTAAAAATGCTGCAGACATGGTAGCCAAATAGTTTGACTCCCTTCTGGACGCAGTATTTCCGGCCAAAGAGACGGAGAGCGGGCGCGACTGCTCTTTCTGCTTCGCGGATCCGCTCAGCTGCGCCCGGAGTGTCGGCGGCGACGAAGAGTGCTTCGCTTTTTTCGACCGCGAGGAAGAGCTCTGCCGTTGTCACGAAGTTTTCGACCGCGCCTTGTACTTCTTCGACCGCTGCCTTTAGGCGGCCGTCCGCGGCGGAGCGGTCGTCCGCGGGGATGGACACCTCTGTGTCGTCCACTACTGAGTGCGCGTCGGAGATGAATTGGCGGTAGTGGTGCTCTTCTGCTGCGGTCAGGCTTGTTCCGGTGTTGAGCCTGAAGATGTTTCGCGGGCGGGGTTCCGTTGATGGTGCTGCGCTCTCGTCTTGGCGGTACTCGTCGGCCACGTCTTCCAGGGTGTAGCTCTCGTCCGCGTAGATTGCGTCCATCATGTCCAGCTCCTTCGTCATTAGTTTCCCCGCCGCTCGAATTTGGGGAATAGAGACCATGGCCTCCTCCGGGTGATAGATCCTTGCGAGAAATCTTTTGATGGCTTTGATGAGGGGAACGAGGATTACTTGTCCCAACAACATAGCTTCGGCCGTTCCCTGCATGCAGTACGTGCAGGACTTGACCTGGATGACGTGACTCCCGAGCGAGAAAGCGGCTTTCCTCTGGGCCAGCGAGAGCATTATGTACATAATGATCTGCGGTGGGAGGCCGAGGGCACGCAGCATCACAAACATAGCCCTCGGCGTCAGCGTGTCGAACATCATCCTGAGGTCGATGGAGAACTTGAACAGGAGCCTGGTGCTGCTCTTCTGCGCGACCCAGCACGCCTGCTGGTTGCGTCTCATGCCGGCGGTTGCCAGGCTGATATCCTTTATTCCGCCCGAAGCCATGGCGTCGTCCGTCGCTCCTTCCCTGTACTGCGCCTGCCTTATTTCTTCGCCGATGATCCGGGCTTTGATGCGCTGGGAGACGACGTCGCTGCAGACGATGCGCAGTTTGTTCGCGGCCTTGACTA
>RXOD01005914.1:0-12009 GCA_005223375.1 Amoebophrya sp. AT5.2
CGGAAACGAAACCGGAAATGGGTTCTTTCTCCCTTTAATCACAAAGCGTGTTCTGGAAAAAACCAAAACCGCCAGGGACGCGCACACCATCTGGCTGGAGCACAGCTTTCTGAAGCTGGAGCACGAGAGCGAGTGGATTTTATCGCAACCCCAGGCGGTGAAGCAGGCGACGTTCGTGTGGCTGACAGAGCTCCTGCCGCCCGTCATGGACGCGGTGGCCAGAAGGCTCTTCGGCCACGGCGTCTTCGAAAACAAGTTCTACCACACCAAAACCAGTTTCATGCGGGGCGGTGCTTGGTCCTCATATCGTGGATCTACATCGACGAAAGCAGGTGCTGGTGCAGGACGAGGACCAGTGTCAGTTGTGGAACGAATGGGAAAGCACGTCGCGGAACTGAAGGAGCGAAGGTGGAATCCAGAGGCGGGGGTGGTTGGTCCTGGTGCACAGCCAGGAGGAGCAGCTGCAGGAGGTGCAGCTGCTGCTGGGAACACTAAAGCCAAAGGAAAAGGAATGGGGAATAAGCGGAGCGACGAGGGGGCCGCGACTGCCCTCTTTGGCCGGCCGCGACCAGAAAGGCCAGTCGCGGCGCCGTCGCTCCGTATCTTCCCCCTCCTGCGGCAGAAGGAAGATGCGGAGACACGAGGCGAAGACATCAATAAAAAACATTTAGTAGGTCGTGATCTCGCCTACTCGAAGAAGAAGAGTCTTGTTCGTGGACTACAACAGGAGCAGCCCGCCTTTTTAAAGCGCGATCTTCTTGACAAGGAGATCGACAAAAAGTTAGCCGCTTCGCTCGCCTGCTTGTCACTGGCGACGCTGGCCGCTAATCGTACTGCGTCTGAACAAGAACTTCAAGAACCACAAGAACTTCACTGCCACGAGCCGCCGAACCACAAGCCGACCGCCGACCGCAAGCCGCCCAGACTCGTGCCCGACTACTTGAAGGCCGCGATTCGCTCGCTGACCGAGATGAAGCAGCGCCGGAGCATCTCATCGCTGTTCGACAGCATGTGGATCAATCCCTTTATGCCCGTTGTTTCTGCGTATCTAAGTATGAACATGAAGTACGTAAAACTAAAACTATAAACAAAAACATTTTTAGAAGCAGGAGATAGTATTGATCAAACGCAGTCGCAGCCGCAGTAGCCGTCGTCCGCTTGGGGAAAACCTCCTGTGGTCTTTTTTTAAATTCGATGGCTACATACTTCTTGATGTTATGACTGTGTGTTTTTGATGTTAATGATTGAGGAGGAAACTGCAAGCGCCGCACGGAATCGGACGAATCCACGACGCTGCCGCAGTTTCCTCCTCAAACAAACCAAGCAAATACACCCCAAGCCCAATGATCAGGCACACAATTCACAGGCTCAGTCTATCAGTCACCAAAACGCCGCCCTCGCCGTCCGTCGGATACCGGCTGCTAAATTTTTTAGCTTTAAGCTTTTATGTAAATGAAATACGCAGAAAAAGCCGCCATATCCTTCGCTACGACGCTAGAGACCACCCAGGTCTACCGAGTGGTCCCCGCGGGGAGCAACTCTGGCGCAACGACCGGTGGAATGCCGCCCGTGCCATCCGTCTACAACTCGGTGTCGGTGCAACTGCACCGACGACTGGCGCCGCACCGGATGCACGCGTTCGGAGCGAACCCAAAGCGATACTATCCGCCGGAGGCCCAACAACTTTTCCCAGAACCGCCGCTGAAGCAGGTTTGTTCTTTTTTCCGATGTTTTATTGCGATTTTTTGTTTTTCATTCATAAAAACAGTCTTAATTAATATCTTTCATGTGAAGTTAGATGATCTCCCATTTCAATTTGATGGTGGCCCACGGTCTGCGTGCCGGCCTTCTGTTGACCACTGAAACTACCAGATAATATGAATCAATTAAAGCGTATACTTATGTTGAGGCCGATAATTGATTTCCCAACTGCAGGCTTCCGGCGACATTACCCTAAAGCTGTTCGGCGTCCCTGAGGGTTTGAGACACCGCATCGGAAATATGCGCCGGGAGCGTGACGACATCGTTTACCTATCGGTGCCGCCCACGAAACTACCGGTAATGATGATGATGTCTAGTTCATCTTTATTCTTCGTAACTTATATAAATCGCTACCATGATATCTTCATGAGTCATCATTTATCAACATACATTCATCATTCTATTGCTTCGCTGTATCGAACTTTTCAGGGCCATACGGGGTTGGTGCAGCGCGGGTTGGTGCAGCCGCGCGGGTAGGTCATACTGTCCTACTGCTCGCGAGCTCGCGGCTCGTGAGTACGTACTAATGCTAGTGAGCAAGTATGGGGCGATCGCTTGTTTCTACAGTAGAGGAAAAAGCGGGCATTTCTACTGTGGGCGTCAGAAGCTACAGTAGAAGTTTTGAGGCGATGCCATTTCGGAAGTTTGTGCCTACAGTAGGTTTTCGGCTACAGTAGAAAGTCCTGCGTTTGTTTTGGGGCTACAGTAGAAAAAAATTTCTACTGTAGGTCGGTGTTTAGTTGGAATCACGATAGAAAGTTGCCGCTTTTGCGTTCGTTTATGGAATGCGTTGCTGTATAGCTCTACAGTAGATTTTTCGCGGCTACAGTAGTCCGCTACAGTAGAAAACACCTACAGAAGGCGTCATAAGAAATTGTCAATATCAATTAGAATTGTAAGATTTATCGAACTTATTTTCAGGGCCATACGGGGGTCATACTGCAGCGCGGGTCGGCTCTTTCGTGTCCTACTGCTCGCGAGCTCGCGGCTCGTGAGTATCGGTGGCACAAGAAGCGGTTGGATTCCAACGGGTCGTGGTCTACGCTGATTTTGTCCGTGCTGCACCGCAGGGACCACGACGAGGTCCTTCCCGATCCCTCCACCGCCCGCGCTGCGCGTCTTCTTACCCGCGCGGCCGACATCGATTTTCTCCAGCGGCAGAGGAACGTGGACGCGGCCAACGCCGGCAACAATCTGCCGCCGCCACCGATCGGGGCGGGCGTTGCTGGTGTCGTTGGGGCCCCGAATCGGCCGCTGGCGAACCACCGCGGCACGACCGGCACGAACAGTAGTCCGCCTCTTCTCGCAAATTTCGAGTACGACACGGGCTTTTTAACGACGCCCGGCGCGTGGCGCGAGGCGCTCCTCGAAACCTTCTGCCGGGACACCGTCAGGCGAAAAATTTACCGCACAAAGCTACAGGATTACCTGGCGGAAGGTGCTGGAGGTAGTCTGGAGGACGAGAGGGAGATGGACGTGGAGCGCGGGCACGCAGAGGCAGAGCGGGACGAAACAGAGCGACAGCAGCTTCTGCGAGAACAGGAAGATGGCAAAATTGCCGTATTCAAACAGGATGAAGATTCAAGAAAATCTCCGCCCCAGCCGCGACAGGGAGAACCTCCCCGCTCCTCGCTAGACGCAAAGGGACCTCGACACACCGCGTCCTCCTCGTCCACCTCGCCAAGTCGATCTTCACGAGGAAGCGGAGTGGGCGCCTCAAGCACTCTTTGCCAAGAAGATTCTAGTAACCCAAGAACATCATCATCAAGAGGCTCCACATCTTCCCCGAACGTGTGCGAGCAAGAACTTGATCTCGTGGGGGAGATGCTGCAAGCGGCGCGGGAGCGGTTCTACGCGCACACCAAGGTTCTCGCGGATCTTTACGGCCTTTTGTTGCTGGATTTCTACTGGCCCGGCGAGGGCCGGGAGGCAAAGAGCGCGCGCGTCCAGGTGCTCATCGAGAATCTGCGCAGCATCGTGCTTTTCTTGGACAAATACCACGAGGAAACCAGCGAAATGCCGTTCTGACGAGGAGAGTTTTTGGCTACGGTAAGAGGATGAATCGATCGATGGAAAAAAGCGACCGCGGGCCGACGGAGCGGTCGGCAAAGGCGTTTTTTGGAATTTACCGGCTAGTACAGCGACTCTTATCAATCTTCATCTTGTTTTCGATAGATTCAGATGAGCTGGAAGGAAGTGTAGTCACCACCACGGAGCTGAAGTTGTACTTGTAGCTGAGATCCCACCAGGAGCAGGCCGCGCCCGCGTCAGCTATAGCTATTACGGGAGCCCGCCTTCGGATTCGCTCCGTTCGCTGTTGGTTTCATTTTTGACAATACAGACATCACCGGGATCAAGTTTATCCCTGCGTTAATATTTTCGCGCAGGTGCACGTGCATACTATCTAACTTATACGTTACATTAACGAGAAAAATCTAAATCTAAATGAGTCGATGAGTTGCACTTCTTGAGACTTCAGACGGTTCAGATTCTGGCACTCGCTGCTGTGCGACTATTTCTTTTTCTACACTACTTTATTTTTTACTATACGTACCTCCACTACCTCTACCAGTCAGTGCTGAAACTAAAGCCGCAAAATCGCGAGACTTCTCAGTTCTTCCATCTCCACCCCCCACGACTTTCATCTCCACCTGCATTCTTGCCTAGTCGGAATGTTCCAGGATGTTGAGATTGCAGCATGCCGAAAAATACGCTTGGGCTTCTTCTTCTTGACAACTCAAACGAAGGAGGTCGCACTCCTGTGCTGGCAAGGTTCGCGAGCTGGCAACATATACGGGCGTCGTAGATGTTGCCGCCCGATTTCTTCGTCGAGATTTTTGAATCACGTGAAGTGAAGAACACACAAAAAAACAGCGAGTGGAAGAGTTGCTGGGTCACGTCGTTGTCTGTCGAGTGGTCGCACGTGCCAGGAGCGAGCAGTCAGTGGTCGGTCCGCCATGACCGTTCATTGTATCCGAGAGAAAAATCGATCGGAGGAAGGTAGGAGAGCCAGCCATAACTACGAGATGCCCGTCGCACTTTCTTTCGGACGGTGACGAATCCGTATCCGGAACATGTCGGTCGAAGATCAACTTCAACGACCCGTGTGCCTGTAAGTCGGATTGTAGGTGCGCTTTAATCGGTGATAAATTAATCGGTCGAGGACATCAACATCATCGACATCAATGTCATCGAAGAACATCAACTTCAACACATCATGACAATGCGGATGTCGCTGGACTGATATTAGCCTGCGTCGGTGGTCTCCTTAGCTTCCAAGAAGTAGAAGAAAGAGTGAACCGAAGATAGAACCTGAACCTAGGTAAGAAGTTTTTCGTTTAAATCATTCATACGACCAGGATGCGCGACCTGGAGGGCGTGGAGCGCGGGTGGTGCCCCATCTGCGTGGAGCGGTACTCGTTTTCGTCTGCGAGCAACCGCGCCGCTTCCCGCAGCCTGCACTGGAGCGAGCTGGCTAAGTCCTGTCTCGAGTTCCAGCCGCAGTCCCCGATACGAAGGAGGCTACAAGAACTCCGGAAACCGAGTGGTCGGAGTCCAGGCTCAAGAACTACAGCACCAACAACTACATCGATAGCCGACCCGAATATCATTTGCCCCGCAGCCCCAGGAGATCCTGCGCCAGCCGTAGACAGTGTAGTCGACAACTCGTCGGTTCTTGTTCCTGAAGAGGCTGCAGAAGTCGTCGCTCAAGATGGCCGGGAAGCGGAAGAGTACGACGTGGATGATCTTTGTCGCCACTGCGGCTGCCCGGCGTCGTCGCACGCTCGGCTTTCTCTGCAGCAGTCCGAGAAGGACGTCCTCACTTTCGTTCGGCCCGTGTTCAAGCAACGGCAATTCTCGGTCTCGAACGGCATCTCGGTGAGCGTGACGGAGGCGTTTCGCATGGCGCGCGAGAAGAACGAGGAGAGGAACGAAGAGTTCGTGTACGGGGAAATCCTCGAGAATACCTTTCTCCCGCTGCTAAACGAGCTATGGACATGGAGCGATTTTTATAGCGAAGACGAGATATTACACAGAGAAAAGCAAATAAAGCCCCCCTGTCGTCGTGGGGGCGTCTTTTACGACCTCGGATGCGGCTTCGGAAAGGCGGCGGTGCTTGCGGCCCTCAGCGATTGGAATTTTGAGAGCTGTGTCGGCGTGGAACTGTTGCCAGACTTGCTTAGCGTGGGGCAGAAAATGGTGAAGGAGTTGCTGGAAAAAACCCAAGAAGTGGCATCCGACGAATCGACATCTTGTTCATCCTCATCTACTTCAAGTTCAACTTCGACTTCGGCTTCGGCAGCTAGTAATATCACAACTGGTACTAGTACTGCTACAAGTACAACTGCAGCTGCAGCTGCGGCGGCGGTACGATTTAGTGAATACACGAAAGACACGCTAGCCGAACAGCACGCGGTCTGGAGAGAGCAGCTGAAGCAGGTAGGTTTTGAAAAACGTGATCTCAACACGTACCAAGTACCGCCAGACGCGCGACTGATTTACGTCGCCGCGACGATGTTTAAAGAGGATCTGCGGCAGAACATCCGCCGGAACCTAGCAAATGTGGACCCCAAAAACACCCTACTGGTCACGATCCAGCACCAGCTGCCGGATACCGTGCTCGTGCGAGAAGTAAAACTCGCCTGCAGCTGGGGCATAACAAAAGCCTTCGTGTGCAAACTACCCGGATGAGGTGCTCCTCATGCCCGTCCGATTGGAGGAGTGTCTGCTTTTGTAAACAAAGAAACACCTTCATTTTAAAAAACTAACATCACCTTCACCAGCTGCAGCTGCAACGAACTGCTACTGCAAGCACGAAGCTGTGTTCTGCAGGGTCTTACGTTATTCTCGACCGTCTACTTGGACTTGGTTGATCTCCAAATCAATGTGTTGATGTCGTGTAATGCTGGCGGCTGTGCAAGATTGCTTGGGCGCGGTCGAAGAAGTTCATCAAGTCTTTTTTACGTTAAAAATATGCAGCAAAAATAAAGATTTCCATACCTCACGTCAGAACGACTGCAGCCCATTGTATGCGTGCCATCTTTGGTACTTTAGTTCTATCGCCCGAGCTCACAAAGAGTTCTATCACCGTTGATCTCAGACGGCCCGCCCCCGCGGAGAACATACAGTAATCTTGTTTGCGTGTGTGCTGGGTTCTTTTAGTTTTGGTGCTAGAAGTTCGAGTTCATCGGGATCGGCGCCCAGATCCCTCACCACGATAAACATGGCGTCGTCTGGGTCGTCGTCCTCCAGTGCAGGCCCCGCGTCTGCTCGCGAAGAAACGCACAATCAAATTCCAGTCCCACCATCGCAGCCAAAGGATGAGGTCGAAGCAATGGGCCCACCCCGCCTCCGCACGAATCTTGAGCGAAATGAGAAGCCTCTCCTCACCACTTTGCTCCGCTTCCCGGGCCGCTACCAGGAGTGGGAAGGCCTCATGTTCAGCGCCAACAACTACGAAACGCTGAAAACCGCCGTCGCCATCCAGACGGCACAAGCGTCGACGTTAGCGGCAGCTGCTCGTAAACTCCTGAAGCAGCCGGAGCTGTGCGTTCACGAGGCAATGCGCTTTGAGCTTATCGAAGACTTTCTCGGCTTTCCAGTTTTGTACCAAGCATACTATTCAGGAAGCGCGGGCGAGTCTATTCTGGACACGTTAAACGCGGAAACCGCACAGAAACGGGCGCATCAAGTAGGGCTACAGGAATCGAAAAAAGTCATGAGCTATTTCTTGAGTTTTGTCGAACAGGCGATCAACCGCGGTGATTTTCGCGTGATGGTAACGCCGGAAATGGTGCGCAAATGCCCCACAATGTGGAATTTGATGGCGGACTGCTCACACGTGTATAAGGGAATGATTAAGAGAGGGTTTCAGATCGAAAAATACTGCGACGAGAAACATTTCGACGAGAATAATCCGCAGCACGCGTTTGTGGTTTTTGAAAACCTGGAGTCCTTGGAAGACGAGCTCGACACGGAAAGAGACATGGGCTGGCCATTGGAAGTGGCGCAGCCACCCTTCGCCATAGCCTGGAGCAAAATCAAACCCAGAAACAAGACGAAGTGGCAGATGGTTATCATGCACAAAACGACGCCAGTCGCATGATTGGCGCTGGTATCTGATGTCATAAATTTATGGATGGGGCGCTTGCCGAAGCCGATTTCGCAGACCATTGACATCGATGTGAGCGGCTCACTACCGCTGTAGTTGACGTGCTGTTCAAAAGCGGAGACGAGGGACTTTGTTTGCTATGGACCGAACGCGATGCAAGAAATTGAAGTACCCGGAGCCGGAGCGCGTGCAATGAAAGTGAGCGAGAATACCTTCGCACTGTGTGCGGAAAATGAACTAGAGCAAGCCATCGCACACCACCACATACACACTATGACAGTGGTGCGCGAGAGCGTCGTGCCGTCTGCAACTACAGCTGCAGCGCGGGTGATGTAACTCTATCTGAGTATACTTTATTGTGGACTCCAACTATAGTTTAGCGTGCTAGTACCAAATCAACTTCAGCTTGTTCCTTCGCTGTCCACATCATTCACCATGTCTGGCTCCTCCTCTGCCAATCGTGCACTCTCCGCAGCATCCCGTGCGGATGCTTCCGCTTCTGCCCTCGCGGCAGAAGCCGCGCTCGCGCCGAACTCAGCTACTGCTACTGGAGCGCATCAACGATGTAGTACAGACCGCGGCTGCCATTCGCACGGCGCAAGTGTCCACGCTAGCGGCGGCTGTCCGCAAACTACTCAAAAAACCTCACTTGTGCGTAAACGAGGCTCTGCGTTTCGACCTGATCAGTGAGTTCCTTGGCACCGTGCCTGTGCTCTACGATCAATACCATTCCGGGTCAGCCGGTGGGTCTATTCTTGAGACTCTCGACGCAGACACAGCGCGAAAGCAGGCCCTCCATATCGGGCTCCAGGAATCGAAGAAGATCATGAGCTATTTCCTCGGCATTGTTGAAATCGCGATGAAGCGCGGAGACTTTTGCGCGAACATGACGCCTGAAATAGTCCAGCTATGCCCGACGATGTGGCCGCTGATGGCGGACTGCACACACGTGTGGAGGGGGATGCTGAAGCGGGGGTTTCAAATCGAGAAGTATTTGCTCGACGACGAATGCGCGGATACTGTGTACGAGGATTTGCGCAAGATGGATCAGCAGGTCCACGACGACCTGGAGCAGATTGGGCCGGAACTGATCCAACCGCCGTTCGTGGTACGCTGGAGCAAGATCCCGCCAGCAACAGCAGGCACTTGGTACCCGAAACACAGCCAAACGCCGGTTGCGTGACTGGTCGTCGTGGAGGAGTCGTTTAGAGATTGAGACTGTGCGGAAGGAAAGTGTTTTGCTCTAGTATGACGAGCATAATCGCTTCCGTTTTGGTTTGTGACGCCGTCACTTTTGGAATGTGGACGGCTGAAGACAATACTCACAGGACAAAGCCAAAGGAGAAGCATCCGGTGCAGCGAGCATCAAGGTTTCGACTACAACAACGAAAATCGCAGGTCCTCTCGCGTGGTCCAGACGTGTTCGACTTCGTGGTGGGTTGCGAAAGGGCTCCCAGTGTCGTAATTGGGGTCCCTTTGCAGGTCCTCTTGCGTGGTCCCGTGTTCGATTTCGTGGGGGGTTGCCAAAGGGCTCGCAGTATCGGGATTATTTGAATATCGAACATGCAAAAGGGTACTAACTTACCTTCAGACCGTGCAAAAAAAGTAGTACTTCTAGTAAGTATCTTGTTCGCGCGCATCGCAGCGCCGAAGCATAATACTAATGTTTACACCCGGTCACAAACACAACGAACAAAAAGAAAAAGCAAGGTAGAAAACTCTACGCTCTCATTTTTGAACGAGCATAAACTGCCTGTACTTGTTAGTACGACGCTGTATTTCTAGTAAGTGAAAAAGAAAATTAATAAACAGAAAGCATATGTCCTTGTCCGCTGCTGCCGCTTCCTCCGACCGGCTTGCCGCTGCTGGCTTGCAGTGTTCAATTTGCCTCGATTTTTTGTGCGAGCCGTTGACATTGTCTTGTTGTGGGCATTCGTTCTGCCGCTTGTGTTTGCTCCAGAGCACGCAACTTGCCCCTGACGGCCGCTCCTGTCCGCAGTGTCGACGCGTCATCGACGACATTCGTGATCCCGCCACGCATCCCGTGGATCTACGGCTCAAAAACCGCGTCTTGCTGCTGGAGAAGGAGCGCGGGGCAGCTGCAGAAACTGGCGGTGGTCCTGACGAAGATGGCGAGCTCGCGGCAGCTGCGGGTCGGTCCTCTCGTCCCGATCCCGAGGAAACAGCAACCACAAAAGTGGTTCCTCTGACTCTGTACGAGGAGCGGCGGCGTGAGCACGAGCGGCTGTTACAGCAACTAAGGGCCCGCCAACAGGAACAGCTGCCCATCTTCTACGGCTCGTCGACGAGTGCCGCGAATTACGCAGTCGGCGCGTCGGTGCAGCTGCACTTTTTTGAGCCGCGGTACCGGATTCTGATCCGCCGCAGCTGGGAGGGGGGAAGGCGGTTTCTGTGTTGCGCAAAGCGGCCAAGTCCTGGTGATGCCGCGGTTCTGGTGCAGGTTGACGTAGCGAAGTTTTTGGAAGACGGCCGCACCAATCGGTGGTGGGAACCGCGGTTGGCCGCGTAAGCATACGAAGGTGCTGGGAAGAAGCCGGCACCGAAGGGCTCTGGTACGCGACAGTCGACGATAATCTAAACCGCGCGGAAGCTGCTGCGCCGGAGCAATATGGAGATGGACAACGACGACTACAGCGCGTGCAGTTTCTGCTGCAGGAGGCAATCCAGACTGGCGCGCCGATGTACAATCGAGGCGACATCCGGGGCTGCTTCGACCTGTACTACAGCGTCGCGCGGACGGTCGTGGCATCCGATCCGCGCGATGGCGTGGGGGATGATGCGGCGAGGACGCGGATGTTGCGGCTTGCAGAGGTCGTAGCGAAGTACGAAAACGGGGCCCTCCGAGGAGCGACGAGGACTGCTGTCCTCGACGGCGCTGCGTGGGAGCTACGGCACTGCTTCGACGCGATCTTGGCCATGGATTCCAGATCCACTACTTCATCAGGAGAGACCCTTCTGCGTGGCAGCTCCCCAGTAATTAAATTCGGGGCTCTTTTGCAGAGTTGCCTGTTTTGCAGATCAGTAGCGCTGCGGTGCCGCGCGTCGGCGACACAGTGACGCTGCGGCTCTTCGAGCCTCGCTACCGCGTGCACCTGATGCAGGAAATGGAATCACAACAACAGCGGGGGCAATTCTTGTATTGTGCGGAGGAAAACCCCAGGACTGGGAGTGTGGCCGTCCTCTCACGGCTGGAATCTTCCTACGTCGAGGAAGAAGCAGCTCGCAATACAGATACTGGTCCTAGTAGAAGTAGTATTTCCATGGGTGTCATCGTAATCGCGTTCCGTGGCCTGCGTGAGGTGGAAATAGCGTCTGTGCGAGTGGATGGCCAGAGACAAGGACTGCTGTGGGGGTCATTTCGCGTGCGCCGGAAAAAGAGAGAGCGGGCCTGGATTTGCGCCTGTCTTTTCGGTGGTAGGACGAGTGGGGCAGATCATGAACTGGTGGATGATGATGAACAAGGGCGACGTGGGGATCAGTATCAGACACGGGCGAGCACGACGTCGCGGCGCAGCAGAAACGCATCGCGGGTTGGTGTCGAGTACAACTTGTAGGAGCGACGAGCAAGTCAGCATCTGCATCCCTAGCCGCAAATAAAGCCATCGCATTCGCAAAAATGTCCTCTTTACATCTACTTAGTCCGCGTGAGGCCCTGTGAAGCTTCTCGTATGCACCCGCATCATTGATTTTACTTGCCCCAGAGAAACGCAGCCAGTGCGAGCAGCTGCAAGTAGTGAAAACGAGCCTGAGATGAGCTCCCCGACGGGCTTGCCCTGGGTTGAGTGAGGCAGCAATCCTGGCCGGAGAGAAAAAACGCAAATCGAAGTGGAAGCATGTTAAGGCATGACGTCGACTGCTATAGATACCTAGGACCTGGACGAGGAGAGACAAAAGGAGCATCCTGTTCCTACTTTGCCGTAGAAAAATAAAAAGATAAGTTTCGACAGCTCATCGCACCAGAAATCGGAGAGCCATGATGAGTCAGAGTCTGCATCTAGCTATTACGTCTAAGTAGGGCTCCCCGGTAGCACCTTCGCGTTTACAAGCAAAAAATAAATGCGCAAGCAAAAGTCTGGAGTAAAAAAAGAAAAACTCGGAGCGAGTCTGCTCACTCT
>RXOD01005915.1:0-12006 GCA_005223375.1 Amoebophrya sp. AT5.2
ACGACGACAACGACCATGGTGCCGGCGGTTACGAGAAGTCTAGTAATCGGCATGTCGTTCCCGGCCTCAGTGGACCCCGAGGATCTCGCATCTGATGCTGACTTCGAGATCGTCATGCGTGATACGTACGCAGCCTATCTCGGCGATGCCATCGGAAACCCCTCTGCCATCGGCGCGGATGCAGTTTCGGACGTGTCGATTAAAGTGTTGAGTGTCAACGGCACCGAGCTTGCGGGCAGTCCCAGTTTCCTCGTCATCAGGCAGACCAGAAGCTTCTCCGGGAACGAAACCGACGTCGGTACCACAACGGCGCAGTTTGAGGTCACAGCCACGATCAACTTACCGCAAGACTTGTTGCAAGCTGCTCTCACGGCGTGGCCACCAGTCGCCGGCATTTTTGACTGCGCGGCAATCCAGGACGTCCTAGAGAAGAGCTTGGAAGAGAACGGGTTTTCTGCGAACGAATACGGGGTCGCAGGGGTGGCTTCTATAACCACGACGACGACAACGACCTCAACAACTACGGCGCCCCTCGTAAATCCGTCCTTGACTCGCAGCCTCAATTTTGCACTTGTCGTTCCTGCGTCGCTTGGTCTTGATATCACTGCTCTGGAAGATAACGCCGATTTCTTACTGGCAGCAAAAGAAACGTACGTGGCGTTTCTTCATGCGAAATTAATCGCCGCAGGGGAAACAGACGCCGCGGAGTTTTCAGTGGATGATGTCGAAGAAGTCACGCTCGCGGTATAAGTCGCTGGTTTCATTCCTGTTGTTGGATTTCTTTTTCAGTGTGATAGTGTCTACTTCGTCTAGCTTGCATACCAAAGAAAAAAGCTTCATTTATTTCCTCAGGTCGAAAGCAGTGTCAGCGTGGGCGATGCCATGCATGTGCAGCTTGAAGTGACGGCGACAGTCGAGCTACCGGCTTCACTTGTGCAGGCAGCCTTAACGGTTTGGCCGCCCCTTCCGACGATTTTTCAGTGCGAAGAGATTGAAGGGCTCTTCGCCGAGAAGCTGGCCGGAAACAGTCTCGGCGACATAGCGGTAGTAAACGTCGAGCCCCCAACCACGACAACCACCAGTACTACGACGGGAAGCACTACGACTACCGCAGCACCTCAGCCCGTAATCGCTCGCTCTCTCGTGGTAGACTTCAGTTTGGGCGGAAACGTCACAGCCTCCAATTTGGCGTTACTTCTGGAAACGGATGAGTTCGTGGCAGCGGTAAAGCAGGCCTACGCGAGCTACCTCGGGGATTTGCTCGGTGTCACGCTGGACTCGTCTACAGTGCAAATTTTGGATGTGAGCATAACCGGCGTAAATACGACGTCTTCAACGGGTTCAGACGGCGGGCAGGCCGCTATAGCATCCGTTTACATCTCCGCAAGCATCGCAGTCGACGACGAAGGTCTACTTCAAGATGCACTTGCAGCATGGCCGCCGGTACAATCCGGAACTGCGTGTGCGGCTATCGAGAGCGTTCTGGACGCATCGTTGTCTGCACATGGGATTGATGGTCAGACGCTTGGCGTGACTAGCGTTGTCTCCGTCAGCACGACGACATCGACAACAACGATGGTGCCAGCGCTGACGAGAACTTTGAAAATCGGCATGTCATTTCCGGCTTCGGTGGACCCGGCGGGTCTCGCGTCTGATGCTGACTTCGAGATCGTCATCCGTGCTACCTACGCTGCCTACCTCGGCGAGGCAATCGGAAATACCTCTGCCGTCGGAGCGGATGCAGTTTCGGACGTGTCGATTAAGGTGTTGAGTGTCAACGGCACCGAGCTTGCGGGCAGTACCAGTTTCCTCGTCATCAGGCAAACCAGAAGCTTTTCCGGGAGCGAAGCCGAGGGCGGTACTACAACGGCGCAGTTTGAGGTCACTGCGACCATCAATCTGCCACCAGAATTGCTACAAATGGCTCTCACCGCGTGGCCACCAGTCGCCGGCATTTTTGACTGCGCGGCAATCCAGGACGTCTTAGAAAAAAGCTTGGTGGAGAACGGATTTTCTGTGGACGACTACGGCGTCGCAGGAGTGGCTTCTTTAACCACAACGACGACAACGACATCAACAACTACAGCGCCAATCGTAAATCCGTCCTTGACTCGCAGCCTAAATTTTGCACTTGTCGTTCCTGCGTCGCTTGGTCTTGATATCACTGCTCTGGAAGATAACGACGATTTCGTACTGGCAGCGAAAGAAACCTACGTGGCGTTTCTTCGTTCGGAATTGATCGCGGCAGGGGAAACAGACGCTTCGGATCTTTCGGCGGAAGATGTCGAAGGGGTCACGCTTGTGGTATAGGACACTGGTTTTGTTATTTTCTGTGGCAGTTCTTCTACTTCTAGTTCTTGGACTCTTCGTCTTCCTCTTCTTCCTCTTTCTTTGTAGGTGTGATTGAATTCTCTTCGACCTTGCGTAAGCAACAAAGGAATTTCATTCACTTGCTTGTTCTGAAAGGTCGAAACCAGTGCCAGTGTGGGCGATGCAATGCACGTGCAGCTTGATATGACGGCGACCATCGAACTACCGGCCTCACTGGTGCAGACAGCGTTATCTGTCTGGCCGCCACTTCCGACGATTTTTCAGTGCGAAGAGATCGAAGGGATTTTCGCCGAGAAGCTGGCTGACAAAAATCTCGACGACATAACGGTGGTAAACGTCGAGCCTCCAACTACAACAACCACCTCAACGACAACGACGACGACCACCACTACGACCACCACTACAACCACCACTACAACCACTACTACGACCACTACCACGACGCTGCAGCGCGGGTTTCTTCGTCGCGTAATCCTGGCGGAATTGTCGATGCCACGAAATCTCTTCGAGCAAGATATTTTGAGTGATGAGCCCCCGTTTGCAACTGCGGTTAAGGAAACTTATGCCGAGTACCTCGAGGATTTCGATGAAGACGACCTGCTGAAGAACTTCAACGCGACGGACGTGGTGCGGAATTTGTCTGTCGAGGTGGTGCAGACGGAGGACGGTCCTGACGAAGACTCGATTGCAGCTGCGGTTCGTCTAAACGGCACTTTTGACTTAGTTTCGGCGTCGGATGTCGACGAGATTGTGGCCCAGGCAGAAGCCGCGTGGGCCGAGTCGCCTGACGAGGGTACGTGCCAACAGCTTCAGGAGATTTTTTCGCAGCGGCTGAGTGGCAATGACCTTGCTTCAATCAGCGTGAACAAGGTCGAGGGAACAACTACTACTACGACTACTACGTCAACGACTACTTCCACAACGAGTACAACGACGAGCACCACTGCCATACCTCCACAGCCTCTGACACTCGCTCGCTCTCTTGTGGTTGATTTCGTTCTCGGCGCCAACGTCACCTCTACCACTTTACCCTTGCTTCTACAAACGGAGGAGTTTTTAACGGCGGTGAAAGAAGCCTACGCGAGCTACCTCGGGGATTTACTCGGTGTGACGCTGGATCCGAATACAGTGCAGATTTTGAGTGTGATGATAACTGGTGGAAATACAACAACCTCTTCAGCGGGCTCGGGCGGGCAGACGACTACAGCGTCTGTTTTCATCTCCGCAAGCATCGCAGTCGAGGACGAAAGTCTGCTCCAGGACGCACTCTCGCTGTGGCCGCCGGTACAAAACGGGACGCAATGTGCAGCCATCGAAAACGTTCTCGACGCGTCGTTGTCTGCGCACGGGATTGGTGGCGATGCACTCATAGTCACTGGTGTTGTCTCCGTCACCACGTCGACAACCACGACGACGACAACGACCATAGCGCCGGCGATAACAAGAAGTTTAGTCATCGGCATGTCGTTCCCAACTTCAGTGGACCCTGACGAGCTCGCATCTGATGCTGACTTCGAGATCGTCATGCGTGATACGTACGCAGCCTACCTCGGTGATGCTATCGGGAACTCCTCTGCCATCAGCGCGGATGCGGTTTCGGACGTGTCGATCAAAGTTCTGAGTGTCAACGGCACCGAAGTTGGGGGCAGTACCAGTTTCTTTCTCATCAGGCAAGCCAGGAGAAGCTTTTCCGGGAGCGAAGCCGAGGGCGGTGCCACAACGGCGCAGTTCCAAATCACAGCGACGATCAGTCTACCGCAAGACTTGCTACAGTTGGCGCTCACCGCGTGGCCACCAGTCGCCAGTATTTTTGATTGCGCGGACATCCAGGACGCCCTAGAAAAAAGTTTGGAAGAGAACGGGTTTTCTTCGGACGACTACGGCGTCGCAGGAGTGGCGTCCATCACCACGACGACTACTTCGACAACCACTGCGCCGCTCGTAAATATGTTCTTGACTCGCAGCCTCAATCTGGCGCTCGTCGTCCCCGAGTCGCTTGGTTTGGATTTCACTGCGTTGGAAGATAACGACGATTTTGTACTGGCGGCGAAAGAAACGTACGTGGCGTTTCTTCTGGCGGAATTTACCGCGGCTGGGGAAACCGACGTTCCAGATCTTTCAGCAGAGGACGTCGAAGAAGTCAGTTTCGCAGTATTGACCATTGCTTGGTTTCTGTTCTTTTCTACTTCGATTTTTTTGATGATGATCGCCTCAGGCTTTGCAGTAGGTTCGTTCACCGAGTTCGCAGAGGACCTCCCATCCTATATAAAAATTGGAAATTGGTAAATATTCGCTTTATCAGGTCGAAAACAGTGCCAGCGTAGGCAGTGCGGTGCATGTGCAGCTGAAAGTCACGGCGACCGTCGAGCTCCCTGCTGTGATTGCGCAGACGGCCCTATCCGTTTGGCCGCCGCTTCCGACGATTTTTCAGTGCGAGGGGATTGAGGACCTCTTCGCCGAGAAGCTCGCCGACAACAGCCTCGGCGACATTGCGGTGGTAAACGTCGAGGCCCCAACTACGACAACCACCTCAACGACAACGACGACGACCACCACGTCTACAACCACTACGACAACTACTACGACCACCACTACGACCACCACTACGACCACCACTACGACCACCACTACGACCACCACTACGACCACTACTACGACCACTACCACGACGCTGCAGCGCGGGTTTCTCCGCCGCGTAATTCTGGCGGAATTGTCGATGCCGCGAACTCTGTTTGAGCAAGACATTTTGAGTGATGAGCCCCCGTTTGCGACTGCGGCTAAGGAAACCTATGCCGGGTACCTGCAGGATTTCGCTGAAGACGACCTGCTGGAAAACCTCAACGCGACGGACGTGGTGCGGAATTTTTCTGTGGAGGTGGTGCAGACGGAGGACGGTCCTGACGAAGACTCGATTGCAGCTGCGGTTCGTCTAAACGGCACTTTCGACTTAGTTTCGGCGTCGGATGTCAGCGAGATTGTGGCCCAGGCAGAAGCCGCGTGGGCCGAGACGCCTGACGAGGGGACGTGCGAACAGCTTCAGCAGATTTTTTCGCAGCGGCTGATTGGCAATGACCTTGCTTCAATCAGCGTGAACAAGGTCGAGGGCACAACTACTACGACAACGACTACTACCACCACTACTTCCACCACGACCACAACTTCAACAACAACGACGACTACTACGACAACGACCACGACGACGAGTACCTCTGCGATACCGTCACAGCCTCTGACACTCGCTCGCTCTCTTGTGGTTGATTTCGTTCTCGGCCCTAACGTCACCGCTACCACTTTACCCTTGCTTCTACAAACGGAGGAGTTTTTAACGGCGGTGAAAGAAGCCTACGCGAGCTACCTCGGGGATTTACTCGGTGTGACGCTGGATCCGAGTACAGTGCAGATTTTGAGTGTGATGATAACTGGTGGAAATACAACCTCTTCAGCGGGCGCGGGCGGGCAGACGACTACAGCGTCCGTTTTCATCTCCGCAAGCATCGCAGTCTATGACGAAAGTCTGCTTCAGGACGCGCTCTCGTTGTGGCCGCCGGTACAAAACGGCACGCAATGTGCCGCCATCGAGAGTGTTCTCGACGCGTCGTTGTCTGCGCACGGGATTGGTGGCGATGCGCTCGCAGTCACAGGTGTGGTCTCCGTCACCACGTCGACAACCACGACGACCACTATGGCCCCGAAGGTGACGAGGAGTTTGACGGTCGGCATGACGCTTCCGGCCACCGTCGATCCGGAGGAGCTCGCTGCTGACGACAACTTCCAGGCCGCCATGCGCGATACTTTTGCCGCGTACCTCGGTCTCGCCCTCGGAAACTCTTCGGCCGTCAGCGCGGACGACGTTGGGGACCTGTTGGTGAAAGTCCTCACCGTGAACGGGACGGAAGTCGGGGGGAGCGATACGACCAGCACGACCCTGCTTCTTCAGAGGGCGAGCAGCGGGGGAGGGGGTCCAACCACCGCGCAGTTCGAGATTACCGCGACCATCTATCTCCCCTCGCACCTGCCTCTGCAGGACGTGCTCGCGGCGTGGCCGCCGGTGGCCAGCATCTTCGACTGCGTGGCGATCCAGGATGTGCTGGAACAAAGCCTCGCCGCGAACGGCTTTCCCGTCGCCGCAGAATACGAGGTGGCCGGCGTGACCTCCGTGACGACGACCACGACCACGAGTACAACCACCACCAGCACCACGAGCACAACGACCACGAGCACAACCGCCACGAGCGCAACGTCCCCCGCCTCTGGTCCCACCACGAGCACGACGTCCACGAGCACAACGTCCACAAGCACGACGTCCACGAGCACGACGTCCACAAGCACGACGGCCCCGGAGGCTGAGGAACCTTTCGCGCGAAGCTTCATCGTGGCCGCCCTGCTGACGGCGACGGACGGGGATTTCCAGAATGCGTCGGCGGTTGCGGAAGCTTCGAACTTCACGCTGGCGGTGCGGGAAACCTTCGCGGGGTACGCTCAGAGCCAACTGGCGAACGCCGACGGGGGGCAGGACGCGAACGGCGCGGCGCAGCAGGCGACCGTCGATCCGAGCGACGTAGTCGATTTACAAGTTGAGGTGCTGCCTGGCGGCGGCAGCAGCGAAGCGCGGTTCCGCGTTTCCGCCACGATAAATTTCGTTTCGAACGAGTTGCTGCAGAGTGCGCATGCCGCCTGGCCGGAGATCAGTAGCGTCTTCGGCTACGCCGACATTGAGGCATGGCTACACGATCGCCTCTGGGCAAACGGGCTCGGAGAAGTGCTGAAAGTTGCGGCCGTGCTGCCGCCTGACGCCACGGTACCATCAACGACTACTTCAGCGCCACCGGAAGAAGAGGAGGAGGAAGATGGAATTCTTCGTCGGGCAGTTAATTTGGAAATCGTGCTGCCGGAACAGGTGAAAGCAGAAGACGTGGAGGCCTCGATGAGCCTTCTCGGAGTGATGCAGGAGGCGTACGCGCGCTTTCTCGGGAGCCAGCTCCTCGTGGCCGTCGCGCGCGCCAGCGGAAACTACCTGACTCAGCTGGGGGAAGCAGCTGGGTTGAACGTTAGCGAGAATGGTACCAACGCTAGTACTCTGAACGCGACCACAACCACGTCCCCGTCCTCGGCAGTTGCGCCAACTATGAATGCAACCGATGGCCTTGCAGAGTTTCTAGACCTGGTTCCACCGGAAGTTGTGCATACCATACGCGTGCACGTTTTTCCCGATTCCGTGCTGACCGCGACCGTGCAAAAACCCGGCAAGACTTCGGCTGCGAATGTGACTTCCACCCCAAACAAGACCGCGCCCCAGATTTCGGCAGTTAACGTGACCACCTTCCTCCACGCAAACAAGACCGGCGCGAACCAGACTTCGGTTGTTAACGTCATCTTTGGCGCAAGCGGAAACGAGACAAACCAGACACAGACATCGGACAGCGCAAACGAAACCGTGCTCGCAGGCAAGCAGATGGAACTGGAGGTTGCGGCGAGCATCCAGCTCGACGGGGTGCTTTCGGCCGGAGGAAACATCACCCGAAGCGCCCTCCAGGTTTTGTACCCGGACAATGCCACGTTGGTGGAAGAGCTGCTGGTCGCGTTAGGAGGCAACGTGACGATGCAGGAGATTCTCACCACTTGGCCGATGGCGCTCGAAAGCGCTCCCGTTCTGAATACGAGCAGCTCTGCTCCTGGGGTCGTCGGGGGGGAAACAAACAGTACCCCCGCTGTGGTGATGAAGGGACTGCTCGAGAGAGCGTTGCACAGTGCGTACGGGGACCTCGCAGCGGAGCTGCTCGTGGCGAAGAACGACAGCACAGCGTCAAACACCAGCAACCACACGGCGCTAGACAACGCCACGACATTTTTCGTCGGGGTTGTCTCGGTGCGCTCGGCGACTACCACTACCACCACGGCACCACCGGTGTTGTCGCGTAGTGTTCACATGTACCTGCGGGTTCAGGTGCTGGTGGACGAAGCAGGAGCGGCGGTCCAGGGAGCGAACCAGACGACGCCGGCGCCGCTGAACCCATTCGTCTTGTCCGAAATCAAATCTGTCGTGACGGAGGAAAACGCCGCGTTTGTCGAGAGCGTGAAATCCGGTTACGCGTCTTTTCTCGAGAGCGGCTTGCGCGACAGCGGTGCGTTGAATGCCTCCGAGAGTGCCGACTTCGACGCGTCGAACGTGGAAGACGTTGAGCTGCAGCTGGTCTCCGTGAATGGGACCGCGTTGGAATGGGACAGCCTGACGCCGACTCTTTTTCAAGTTCCAGGGCCCTCGTTGGTGTCCAGGAGAGTCGTGGGACGGGCGGAGGCGGATCAACAGCGCCGTGGCCGGCAGAGGACGGGGTTCCTGCAGAGGAGGCTGACTGGAGCGAATAGTAGTACGAATACTTCTAGTGCCTCTACCGCCTCGTCTTCCTCTTCCGCACAGCTGCTGGTGTCCGGCAAAATCGACCTGGAAAGTTCGGCTTTGCTACTTCCCGCATTGTCTGCCTGGCCACCGGTTCCTAACGCGTTTCAGCTGGCCGGGCTGCGTGAAAAGATGCAAGCGGCGGTGGACGCCCAGGGCAGCCTAGCAGGAGTTGTCGACATCGTGCAGCTGAAAGCCATGACTACAAGCACAACTACGACAACGACAACCACGACTACGACAACCAGTACCACGACAAGCAGTAGCAGTACTAGTGCAACCACCACTACGACTACCAGCGCCACTTCTTCATCTTCCTCCACAACCACGACGACAACGCCGAGTGGATCCTCTTCCACAACCACGACGACAACGCCGAGTGGATCCTCTTCCACAACCACGACGGCAACGCCGAGTGGAGCTTCTTCTACAACGACGACGACAACGCCGAGTGGAGCTTCTTCCACAACGACGACGACAACGGCGAGTGGGGCTTCTTCCACAACTACGACAACGACGCCGAGTGGGGCTTCTTCCACAACCTCGACGACAACGCCGAGTGGGGCTTCTTCCACAACTACGACAACGACGCCGAGTGCTGGATCGTCTTCCACAACCTCGACGACAACGCCGGGTGGAGCGTCTTCCACAACGACGACGACAACGCCGAGTGGATCCTCTTCCACAACCACGACGGCAACGCCGAGTGGATCCTCTTCCACAACCACGACGACAACGTCGAGTTTGTCGTCCTCCACAACATCAACGACGACAACGCAGAACCCATACCCTCCGGTCCTGAATAAAACGATAGACACGGTGAAGGGACAGATGCGGGCGGGAATCAATTCAATGGGCGCGGTAAATCAAGCCAAGCTGGTGACGAAAATAAGTGCGAGAAAACTGCAGGTGCTCCTGGATGCCGTCATCGCCCGGACGACGTCTACCACCACAACTACAACTACTACAAGCTCCACGACGACAACCACAACGCAGGACCCCTCCTTCGTCCCCATTCTCAAAGGGCTGCAAAGCGCGCTAAATCAGCGAATGCGGATGCAAATGGATGCGATGGGCAACGTAGCGCAAGCCAAGACCGTGACGAAGGTTGCTGCGAGAAAATTGCAGGCGCTTTTGTCGCAGATCGTTCCTGAGACCACAGCAGCGACGAGCTCGACGCCGGAGGTCGCATTGATTGGGGGGATGAAAAACACCAGCACGGGCGACGCAAAGAAGCGGAACCTCGCAACAAAGAGTCGCGCGACGAAACCGAGCCTCAGGTGAAAAAACGCGACCAGTCCGGGACGGCCTCCAGCTTGATGTTGTCACCAGGTCCAGGAGCATCGCGCGAGCGACCGGAGGAGGCGGGTTACTGCACACAACTGTACACCGAACACCGCGTCGTCGATGGCGTTTTGTACACATCCGATGACGTCGGACCCAGTACAACTTCCTCCTGGCGCCCTCGCTGCCGCGCACTCCAGTATCCGAGCAAGCTCCTACTTTTGTACACAAAAATCAGACTTGGATGATGAAGCCAGCCGCTTTTCGATGAGGAGGCTGCTCCTGCAGCGTTCTTTTCATGTACACACACCTCCGAGAAGCTGCATTCCAGGAGCGGCCGTCAGGAGCCGGAAATCAGATTCGTTCGGACGACGGGGGGCAACAATAAGCAAGCAAGCTACCATGTTGGGGAGTGGGAGACCACGGGTTAGTCGATCGTTTTTTTGTCGTGTGGTGAAGATATTCCGGAGACCAGAGCAGTGCGCACGGCGGCTGCCGTCCCGCCTCGCGCAGAACTGCACGAGCAGGCGGAGGCGATCCGAGAAGCGCGGCTCTAGAAGCGCGGCGAAGAGCAGAACGTCGGGGCTGGCGGCGCGGAGGAGGCGGCGCGGAGGAGGCGGCGAAAAGGAACAAGAACTCCCCCGTGATGACGCAGCGAGCTTCTTCTCAGCAGTCAGCAGCAAAGACAATGTGGCGGGCACAGGAAGTCAGCGCGGAGGAGGGGAAGCGGACACGCAGCGCGAGCACCGCCACCAGGAACGAGAAGCGGACGCAGGACTGCCCTCGCCAGAGAGTAAACCGCAACGCTTGTCGGCAGCGACGCGAGCAGCGACAGTGTGGCGACCGGAAATTCAAACATTCGACCAGAAGGACGCGCGCAGGTTTTTAATTCCAAGAAAACAAAGTACAAAGAAATACAATGCCCCTAGAAAATACAGAATTCAAAAACAGTGACGAAGTAGCACCAGGGAGGGAATCTAGATCTACCTCTCGGTACGTACTTATTTTGTGGTCATACCAGTTTCAGCCGCCTTCGCCTTGTTCTACCGGATTTTCTATCTAGCGTTGCGATATACCAAAACCAAAGCCAAAACCAAATTTAATGAACCTACGTACTGTTTCGAACAAGCTTGCCAGCCATTTCACGATTGTTTTTTCGAACCGTGCGCCGATGCGTCTGCCCGCTCCAGTTTTTATGGCGGTGCACGCACGGCAGTTTTTTTGGGAACAAAGCAAAATGAAATGACACGTAGTGAGACCACGACCACGACTACATGCAGGTGCAACACGTTGCTCTTTTTTCCGTTCGGCGCTCCATTTTGCCGCTTTTCAAGAATCTAGCAAGGACGTATACTTTTACTTCGAAAACAAGGAGGACGGTGCTTGTGCGACTGGCTTTGCAACGGCGCGAGTACAACTGCTAGCTAGTGCTGGCCTCTGTTCCCCACACGCTCGTTCGCATGGGATCAAAGTTTTTCACGTCCTCTCTGCTCCGATTTGTCCGTCCCTCGTCGTTCTTTCACCATCATTACCGTGTCTACCTTGGCTTTCTTACGTACCTCGACGTCTATCGTCAGATTGCTTCCAGCTTGTCCAGCACCCCAAAGGAGCGAATTAATAATTTGGTGAAACTACGCAAGAAAGATACCATGCTTGTGAACCGCGGGCCGCTTTCGCAACCGGAGGAGGTGTTTGAGACGAAGGACCCACCCCCGGCCTCCGACGCTACTGCCAATCGGCCTTCCGCTCTGCTTGCAGGGGGCTCCGGTACTTCTAAAAGGGCAAAAGCTCTGCCGCAGCAGCCAGACAAGTCCGTTTTCGCGACCAGCACGGGGACTGTGGCGGGCCGGGAGCAAGGGGAGGACAACACTTCCCGCTGGCAACGAGGTATTCAGAAATTTCAGTCGATCAAATGCAAGTATGGAGTTTTAGGAGTAGCGACAATGCGAGTAGAAGAAATAGAGGGTGGCCAACCCGATAAGTGATACTGCTCGCTG
>RXOD01005916.1:0-11999 GCA_005223375.1 Amoebophrya sp. AT5.2
AACCGATGCTTTACATCGGTTCACTTCGTTGTTCCAACACTGGCCCCCGCTCTGTCGCAGCGGCGTAGACTTTCCCCTTCGTAGAAGTGTCGAAAGAACCAGGAGCACTACAGTTACTCAACAAGATGGCGCCGGCCGGCAAGGGGAAACCGTTGTACAACTGGGATACATACAACACGAAGTACTTCATCAATGGCGCGGCATGCGGCGGTCTCTGCTGCTCCATCACCCACGGAGCTCTCTGTCCCGTGGACGTGGTGAAAACGCGCATCCAGCTGGACCCCGTCACCTACAACCGCGGTCTGATCGGGGGCATGCGGCAGGTGGTCGCGGCGGAGGGCATGGGAGCCCTGGCCACGGGACTGGGGCCCACGGCGGTCGGCTACTTCGTCCAGGGCTGGTTCAAGTTCGGCGGATTCGAGTTCTTCAAGGTCAACGCCGCAAAACACCTGGGAGACGAAAAAGGTGCGCTTCATGAAACAGTACCCTTTTATTTTGCGAAGGAGCTCGTCTCATCTATTTCTATCTTCGTCGGTTTGACTATTCTGATTTTGTATACTTACAGTTTGTGAACCCCAACCCAGGCATGCAAAGAAAGCGATCTCTCATACTTCCGCAGGTTTTCAGTACCGCAACCAGATCTACCTCGGTGCTTCCGCCTGTGCTGAGACGATCGCCGATGTCTTCCTGTGCCCGCTCGAGGCCGCGCGCATTCGGCAGGTCTCCGACCCGAGCTTCGCCCAGGGAACGGTTGCGGCCGTGAAAAAATTGTACACCATGGAGGGAATCGCCGGCTGGTACTCGGGATTCATACCAATGCTCTTCAAGCAGGTGCCCTACACCATGGCGAAGTTCGCCGTCCAGGGAGCCGCCGCGGAGAAGATCTACAACTCTGTATAAAATAAATAAAAAAGTGCTTGCTTTTATCGGCAACGGGGAAGAATTTCAGCTACTTGCTGAACCAGCAACAGCTTGCGCTTTTTAGCTTGTCGTATCGACGATAGCAGGATTCCATTCGGTTTCGGTGCGATTCTATATTCAATTTGAAGATGATGGAAGGATCCCTCGGAGACTGCCTTCGGCCATCGTTGCTCCTCCAGGTTGGGCAGCCGTCTGAGCTTTCCCAGGCTTCGAAGACTGGTGTGTCGCTCGCCTCCGGTGTCATTGCCGGTGTGGCTGCCGCGATCATCTCGCATCCGGCGGATACGCTTCTGTCCAAGATCAACAAGAAGGGTGCTGGTGGCGAGGGCGGCGTGCTCACGCGCTTGGGACGCATCGCCGCCGAGATCGGCCCGGTGAAACTGCTGACAACGGGCCTCTTGCCCAGGTACTACGCAGCCCTGACTTGTTTTATACTTCGTTCTAGTTGCTTGTCAGCCCCACTCGTTTCTTAATTTTTTTTGTTGCTATTTCTAATTCTGTACCTACCCTAGGAGCTTCAACTATAGGAACCAACGTCGAATCCACTCGTGTCGAAAACCGTAAAATACCAGGTGCGTGATGATCGGTACTCTGACGGCAGGGCAGTTCGGAATCTTCGATACACTGATGCCGATGATGGGGGTCGAGAAATTCCACTTCCACGATCCGTCAAAGCACTAAAGCCGCCTGTGATAAGTGTTGTTCTGGCCGTAGGAGCGAAGATGAACGAGTACGAGATGAACGATGTCGATGAACGTCCTCGATATAAATGATTCCACTCAAGCTCAACAGAGTCCTTACCGTACGATACGTGAAATTCGCCATGATTTATTCCCTTTGACAATATATAATCCAATAGATACGTCACAACATCTAACGATAGATTGATCGGTCAACATGGTCAACCTTTTCACATCAAAGACAGCGGGATTGCATGCCAGCGGGGAGGCCTTGACCTTCGTCTCTCTTTTGTTGCAGCAAAGCTTGCGACCATGTAGCGGGGTCAACAACAACAGAGGTAAACGACCACGAAGTAGCCACAGAACTCAACATACTGGCGACCGGAAGCAGTCTTCTCGAGCAAGCATTATAAATTTATTTTCCAGGAGGCAGGAGCAGGAGGAGGAGGCGATGGCGAAGCACGCCCACATGAAACACTGCGACGGCTCCTGCTGCACCGAGGATCTGCATTTCTTGCCCATGAAAATGAAACACTGCACCTGTAGATTTTTCAACCTCGATTTGTAGGCCATGCTGAAAGCGACATGGTTGTGGTTCAGCAGTAGACCACTCAACGTCAACGTCAACGCGAGCGATGTAGTCTGGCCTGCGTGATGCTCCATTGTACTTCGCATCGTTTTTCTACAGCCTGCTGCTGGTTGTATGGAACTCGCCAATAATTGCCCTCGGTTCTTCAGAACGACCAGAACTGTATGGATCTTCAGAATCTCCAGAAGTCAGGTGATATTGTTGTCGTGTCGGTTTCCGAGATCGTAGCAAGCTGTAGCTGAGAACAGAAAGTGTCGTGAGAAGCAGAAGGTGGAGGCGGGCGCCAACACCCTCGTGAGCCCACAAAGTCGTGATCGTCATCGATTAGAGGGCAGTCTTCAGAGCCAGTATGTATGCCGCCACTTCTTCTTCCCGTCGTTCTTGCGCGATCAGCTCTCGTGCTTCTCCGCTGGTCTTTCTCGTCCTTGCTCGACTCCGGCAGATCGAAGATCTATATCGAACAAAGCCTTCGCGAGTTAATATACTCGCGGCATTTAGTCGTTGAAGAAGTACACGTACAGCAAAAATCAATTCTCAACCGCATCATGATTCGTAATCGTAGTCTAGTATGACGTTTTTTGCAAAAAGAAAGTACTTATATTTAGACGGATACGTAGGGGTAGGTAGGTAGGGTCAGGAGAACAAAAAAAATTTCAATTTTCTGGCTTGATTGATGCGCTGATACGATGGCCAGAGCGAACTACTTTTGTTTTGTGCGTAGTTTACTTTTAATTCTATTTTTTTAGATAGACACGTTATTTACGTAGCGAAAGCGATCCTTCATCAAACACAGACTACGGCTAGTACGGTGGCGCTGCATTTGCATTTCCATTTTTACTCTGAAAGCCAGCTGCCGCGATGAATCTCTGGTCAGAGCCTGGCGACGCCCTGTTCGGGCCCAAGCGGCCAACCCTCGAGAAGTTCAAAGACCTGAAGGACGATGCCGTGAAGAAGGGCAATGACATCGCCTCGCTGAGCCCAGACATGATGGCGAAGACCGAAACGGAGAAGTACCTCGAGCTCTTCAAGAACCAGCGGATGTGGCTTTCCGCGCTCGCCGAGAAGTACCCCGACCCGGGCATGATGGCGAAGCCCCACGGCTTCGAGGTCGGCGACCGCGCGTACGGGGGCGCCGACACGCTGAACGACAGGCAGGGTTACTTCATGTTTCCCGGCCATCCCATGTACTGGGTGACGGAACGAAGCGGAAAGTCGAAGCTGGGCGTGGCGTCTCCGCCGGCGTCCTGGTGGCTGCAGCGGGAAGGGGCGCAGAAATTCTGGGAGTGGCTGCGCCCGATGGGCCAGAGCGCAGACCGCAACGGTGCCGTACGTGGACCGAAGCTGCAGTTTGTGGTCGGCCAAGCGGCGATGACGGGGTATGGAAAGTGGTGGCCAGACATGCCGAGCAGCGAAATGGACCTGAACCGACACCGCGGGTGGTACTCGACCCAGTGGGTAAGGTCAACACAACCGAGCAACTTCCTTGAGATTGCGGGACCCGCTGGTGCATCCGACGGGGCGGGTGCTGGCGGGGATCATGGAGTTGGAGGAGCATCGAGGAGAGGCAGCTTCCGCCGGCGATTATCGATCGCAAAGCGCCTCCCGTCCAGAAGAACGTCCTTCCACGCATTCAAGTTCTTCCACAACCGGGACAACACCAACCGCCCCTATGCGCCGGAGCCCGCGAAATACCTGAAACCGAATACCGACTGGAACAGCACCGGTCTGAATGGTAACAACTCCGAGAAAAACGACCCCGAAATGCGGGAGGGGGACCAGAACAAATTCGAGAAGAAATTTCTGGAGTACCGGAATCCGTGCTTGACTGGCCACGTGCGCTCCAAGGCGAGCGTGGAATGCGCAAAAAACGACATGCAGAAGAGATACCTAAACGGACCGGACGAAGAGGCGTTCATGGATCCGAAAGAATATAAGGACATGAAGGAAGAGCAGCAGGGGAGTACCGCACTGCATCCTTCATCTACTTGATTCTCGTTTTGGTTTTGCTGATGGTCACCATTACCCTCCATGTCAGAAGTTGAAGTGTCCACCTCTGAAGCTTGATTTTGATTCTTTGCTCGTTCACCAGGTGGTAGCCGAAGGAACGCTGCTTCTATTTCACGAAGAAGCAAACATCATCACACGTATACACAAACACACTGGCAGGCCTCGGATTTTTACTAAAAAAACCAAAACCTGCGAATCGATCAGTTAAGAAGAAGGGCCTGGTGGCGAAGGCGATGGGTGGCCTCAAGGCTCTCGCGGCGATGGGTATTCCCAAGGACCCTCCCATCACGCAGTCCGACTTTTTTCGGCGGTACTCGATGCGCCGCCCTCGTGCGCTCGAGCCGACTATGCCCGTGCTGGACGACGAGATTTACAGCGCCTACGCCGACGAGTGGAACAAGCCCACGACTGGCATTCCCACCGACACGAAGTCCGTGAACAAAGTCGCGAGAACAAAAATGCTCCAAGTGCAGGACAAAGCGAAGGACGCAATGGGGGAGATCGTTTCAATGGTGAAGCAGTACATCGGAAACTACAAGCCACAGCGCGACTACTACGACGATGTGACCCCCCCGATCGAGGAAGCCACCACGGATCCGGGGATTTTGCCGCGGGTCGATACCAGGTATCAAAGCGTCCAGGAGAAGGCTTTAAACGACCAAGCCGTGCAAGACGGCCTGCCGCTTTCGGGAGCGGTGACGATTGACCCGGACCTCTTCAACAAGGTGGACGTGACGCCAAACGGGGAGATAAGTGGGCCGAGCCGGATCCCGCGCAACGTGCAGCAGATGATAGCGGTACGCTGGGCCCCGTTCGGGACGGCGACGGAAAGGATCAACGCCTACATGAGCATTCCCCCGGGAGCGGACCCCAAGAAGGCCCCCACAACGCCGGAAGGTTTGGAACAAAAAACAAAGGAGGCAAGCGCTGTTGGAACGCCGCCGGACGAAGCTAACACAGATGAAGGTGACGGAACGGAGACGGATGCCGCAAACGGTGGTGGAGAGCCTGGTGCAAATTCTGCAACTCCAGCTGCAGATGAAGATGGCGGCGCAGCGGCCGCAGCGTCTGCCGCAGCGCCTGCAGGCGGGGAACCGGAACCAGCACCAGGGGCAGATGAAGGAGAAGCTGGAACCTCCTCGGCCGCGCCAGCCGCAACTCCAACAAACGCAGCAGGAGAAGGTGGAGCAGAAGCTGCATCCGGGGCAGCAGCTGCGGATGGAGTCGATCCCGTGATCGCGGCCTGCGGGGAACGGCCGCCCAAACGGGACAAGCGCAACACCCGGGAGTGGGAGATTTGCGCAGCCCAGGCGGACACCAAATCGATACGCGCGCAGGGCGAGGCGGACGAAGCGGCTCGGCAGAACGCGAAGGCGAAAGAGGCTATCGTCGAGAAAAAGCACGAAGCGGAGTTTAACGCGATGCAGGAGGCAGGGGAAACCGAGGACTTCGGGAGCCTGGAGCTGCCGTCGGAGGACGCGGTGGAGCAGGAGATCGCCCATATCGAGAATGAGATGACGGGTTAAGGGTTGAAAAAATTCAGGTCTAGGCCCAGGTCTAGGCTTGCCGTGTCTACTGGGGGGCCACAGGAATTATACTCGTAGGAGATGTTGACTGCTCCCCGCCCTCCCGTCAAGGACGAGGTCTAGGGTCTGCAGTAGGACTAGAATCCGACTGCTACGCCCCCACGGCCCACGAGAAGGCTGCGGCGTCCCCTCTGTGATCGGTGCTGGGTCCCACCTCAGCAATTTGCAGCCATAGGAAGCTGCCACCGACCGTTCTCATTCGGGTATCGCTGCGTGATGACCATCACTGATCAGAAGGTGACAGACGGAATTTCCTAACGGCGAAACCTAAACCTGAAGCACGACCTGGATTTTTTCAATCTCTAAACGGGGGGGCCAGAGTACTCGATGCCTCAGTTCAAACTCACCGAGGAGAAGAAGGCGGAACTCGCCGTGAGCCGCGCACGCCAGGTGCAGGCGCTGAAGCGGCTGTTCCCGGAGGAGAAGGCGAAAAACATGAAGGAAATGCCGCAGGGGTTCGAGATGGACGCGATCTTAGCGCAGCGGCGGGACGCGCTGGTGATGGACGAGAAATACCTGAAAAACAGCCACGTGGACGACAACGAGACAAACCTGGGGAAAATCGCGAAGAAACTGAGCGACGCAACCCACCCAGGGGACCAGTCGAGCGAGTTTCTGGTCACTGGAATGAACGCAGCGAACAATGGGAACGAAGATAGCAAGGCGCCAGATACGAATCCACTCGGACTGGATCTGGCGGGAGCCAGCACAAATAGTAAGAAACAGCAGGAGGACGAAGAATCGCTCGGCGACGCTGCCGCGCCGTCCGTCGGCGGCGGGACGCTGTCTGCGAATAAGCAGGAGATACAGTCGTGGGCGGACTTTTGGGGAAAGCTTGGCTTCGATCGCGGCGAGGAGGTGGTGCGGCAGCTGTGGTCGGTCTGGGCTCCGTTTCAGCGGAATGGAGCGATCGTGGGCGAAATAGCGGCGAGAGTGCACTGGCCGCGAGAAGGCTCGTACGACGATGCGAACAGCGTGGCAGGCAGTATGCTGGTGAACAAGTTCCGCAAAAGGTTGGAGCGAAGCCTGGGCTCGACACGACCATCGATCGAGAAGTACAAACTGAGCGAGGTGTTGTGACGAGGCCCCTTGCCCTTGGTCTTGCCGTCCGTAGTTCAATATTTCACGGGCTTTGAAATTGAATGATGAATGATTTGATGGCCGCGGTGGAGGTCTTGGACTTGGTCTTGCATGTTGTCAGACTGACTCTGACAACAAGATCTTTTATGCCTTCGCTCCACTGGCAAGCTTGTCTGTCCGAAGCGGGTCCCAGCAAAGATGGAAAAAGAAAAAGAACATCTCGATTGAGATGATCATGCCTCGTGCTGTTCGACATGATGACTTGACCCTTCTACTTCGCCCGATCATGAACTTCACGTTTTGGTTCGTTTGTCAAGAACGTCTGCCCTGTTGTTGTTCCACGTCGGGATTAAATCAATGCAGCTAGTTGTACGACAACACAACAAGCTACGAACAAATGCATCGCTGCCTTCGACGCAGCTACGGTTCGGAGAGCGACAGCACTTTCTCTATCGAGTTAATTTTACGAGTTCTTTACTAAGTATTTAAATAGCTGTTGCTCCTGTATCTGCTCGTCGATACGCTCGAGTTCTCGACTGACCGCCTTGCAATCCATCGTACGCTGGCTCCTGAGCGCAAAGATCAAGGAGAAAGAATGGTAGCGATTCGTTTCAGCAAAGACCAGCACTGGGAGCGTGTCGGCCTCGACGCTTTCCGGGCTCAGGTAAAACGCCAACTTGAATCCTGCGACGCGCATCGGAAGCGGCACGACGCGACGACCAAGCCACTGAAAAAAGACCTGAAAAATATTCTGAAGAACTTTCACGACCTGCAGCCGGCCGGAAATGAGCTGCAGGAGGCGATGCTGCAATACGACTGCCTTATCGCGGAGCTACAAGCTACCATCGAAGCGGAGAAGAAAAGTTGTTTGCCTCGCAATGTTCTGACCAGCACTGGATCTGGAACCGGATCGGTTCCGTCGAAAGTTGCGGAGGCCGCAGCACAGTCAACCTCAACAAGCAAAGCGACAAGTGCGGGGGAGGCTGCGTCGAGCGTGCCGAGCAAATGCAGTACGGTAGCAGCCACTAGGCCTAGGCCAGCTCCTGCGGAACAAGCCAGCATGGCGGTCCCTCCAGGTGGTCCAGCTGGAGCGCCGGTAGCCGATCAATCGAAAGTGCGCACTGCATCGAAGAACGCGACGGCTGGTGTAGCGTTAGCGAGCAGAATGCATCAGCAGTCGCTCGCAGTGGACGCGTTAAACGCTAGTGCCGCCCGCGTTCGCAGCGGCAGCGCCAGCAGCTCGAAGCAACATGCCCAGCTTCTGCACCAGGGCCAGCAGGAGCTTTTCCCATCGGCGGGAACAACCATAATGGCGAACGCTTTACCTCCTCCACTTGGTCCTGCAGCAGATCCGAATCTCACGACGACAAACACCAGCTCCGCCCGGTCATCAACTCTATTAACCGCGGAGCAGTCCTCGCCGCTGACAAAGTCGTCGTTGCCGCCAACCGGGGCAGGGGCGCCGGGGGGAGCTGCATATCATCAGCCGCAATTCGTTCAGCAGAACAAGCGGCTCGGCCAACCGGGCGCCACGCAGCTTCGCGGCCAGTCCTTCGTCGCGCCGAATATCGGCGGCCATCAGAGCAGCTTTCAGAGCTTCTACAGCGCGGGCAGCCCTAGTGTTCTTCTGGGCGGACAGCCGGGGGGCTTGCATCTCGCGACCTCCCCGAGCTTCAATCGTGCGGGGAGGTCTGGGTTGGGGCTCGGGTGTGGCGCCCGCCGCTGCTTCTGAATTCACCCATCCACCAGCGCAGCCCGATGAGCGGGGGCGGAGCTAGTTCTTTGCACGGACCAGGTGGCCAGCATCAGCAACTGGGCCTAAGCACGCCGGAAATCGGGAGTTCGGCAGCAGGCGCTGGAACAACAGCGGGCGAGGGGCAGAACCTCGGCGCAAGCACAGCCTCAAGCGTGGCAGGGGGGACGAGCGTCAGCAGCGGAGTCGGTGGAGTCACGCTCATGGGTGGGTCGACGCCGAGGTACTTGCTTTTTATACCTAGAATATCGATCTTTCGGGGGTCGGTTTGTTCATGTGTAGTTTTCGCAAAAAATCTTTTTGCCACCAGGAGATCCAGAGCGCTTCACCTACACCTTCACGAGACGTAAATAAGCCAACCCTCTACAACCACAGCCGTCTGTACCAGAGCGGGCCAACGACGCTTAACTCTCCGTTCTTTCTGCGGAAGCCAAACATCGGCCTACCGCCGCAAGCGCCGACAGGATAAATGTGCACGTGCTGCACGTGGTGCAGTAGACTCTACTAGGAGCGTCCTTGCAAGAAGGATGACGATGAGGAAGAGAATGCTCAACCATGCAGCGGCCCCTGATGTTCGCGACCGTGACGACCCCAGGAAAAATATTGTTTGTTGCGCAGAAATCAGGAGAAGATGAAGTAGATCCACCTGATCGAGAACAAGATTCACGACCGCCACAGAGATCATTATCATATCGATCATTTTGTGGTTTTTATTTTCCTGAGAAGAGATCTGTTTTACCGTCATGGATCCCCCAGATCAAAGTCAGCAAGGTTCCGCACAAATCCATCGTGTTTGTAAACTGTTCGTATCAGGCTCGGTTTCTTCAGTCATCCCGTTCACTGTTGCAAGTCAACTGCCACATCAAGACACGTTTTGCCAGCGACCATGTCTATGAGAATGTGTAATTGCTTCGTACGTATGACTATCAGCTTCTCGTTCTCATTTCCGCTTGTAGTTGTCCTGGTTCAAGAACTTGTCTCCTCGCGGGCAAGTATCATACCTTGATTATCATGTGTATTTGAGAAATACGGTCTGCGCGCTTTCGATTCGTTCCGCTCACCAATTTACGCCATGCCGAAGCTGCTACATTGAGCCTTGATACTTGACGACGACATCGACACGAGCAGCGGCGAAAATGAACCATGAGGAGGAGCAGGCAATGGAGCTGGAGGCGCTCCAGTCCATTTTCGTGCACGAGGGCGAGCTCGAAGTAATCTCCGATAAGCATTTTATCCTGCGGCTACTTCCGCACCCGGAGGAGGATGAGGAGAACGAGAACCACGTCGAGTGCAAGCTGGAAATAAGGTACGGAAGAAAACACTTCCTCGAATTTGAAATTTATTTTTCTTTCTGGGACGATCACGATGCGCTTACTAAATAGATACGGACACCAGCACTTCATCTAGTAGCACACCTGAAGCTGAATCAGAAACCACTTTAGGTATCCGCCGACTTATCCGGAAGTGCCGGCCGACGTCGAGCTTGTCGAGGCTGTGGCAGCGGCGACCGGTCCCGGCGCTGAAGCAGCTTCCTCCTCAGGACGACAGCTGCCGGAGAAGAAGATACCAGAGGTGAAGGCGGTTATAGCCACGTCCATGGAGGAAAACGCAGGCATGGCCATGATCTATCCACTCGCCGAAGCGGTACAGGAGTACTTACGGGAGAACAACGTAAGAGAACTGACTATGCACGAGGAAATGATGCTGCGAGAAAAAGCCAAGGGCGGTGGGGAGGAAGATGAGGACGACGAAGATGACGGTATAGAAGTGAAAAGGGTTTGCGTTTAAACATCGGGTTCAACGGTTTGTGTTGTATCGATCCCTGGATAGATGTAGTTGTAGATAGAGTACTACTGAATTATGAGGATGAGCTGTTATTAGTATTACATAGCAACTATCTACTGACTTTTTTACAAGTACTTCATTTCGACATGATGAACATACAAGTTTACTTGCATGATCGAACGATCCCAGAATTCGACGGCGAGCCGGAGAACGGGCAGGAGGAGGAGTGGCGCGGGCTGATGCTGAAGGAGCTTTGCGCGGAGAGCGAGCGGTTGACTGCGCAGCTGTTTCTCGATTGGAGGACGAAGTACGAGAGCGAAACCGTCAAGAAGACTGTGAGTAAGATTTCTACTGTGTCCGGGAAGGCATTCTTCCAGAAGCAGCAGCAGGAGAATGGCGGATTGGAGGTTTTGAACGAAGCGGACGAAGAAAAGGCGGCCGACGCGTTCGAAATTGAGGACGACGGTGAGGGCGAGGGCGATGAGGAAGACGATGGGGAATTTACGCCACCCCCACGAAGCCCGGTGGGCGAGGGTCGAGACGGCGGGGAGCAGCGGTGGATAGTCACAAAAAAAGCACCAGCGAAATGATGTTGATACGCGAGACAAGAACCTCTTTCATGAAACTAACTGCTATGCGCAATGGCGCAATTGTGAACTGTTGTTCAATTTGCAACTGCGGCCGCGCACTATCCTGCTAGTTAGTACAGCTAAGCTGGTGGAGCTGGTTGCTGGACGAGAGGTACTTCCAGGTTCCACTGAGTCAGCATGTTGCAGGAGGATGAACCTGACGCAGAGAACGGGTCATTTTTATTTTTGCTACGTCGCCGATCATCGGGGCTCGGGCATGCGTCGGTGGGGTGGCCGGAGCGAGCGTAAAGAACGGCCATGTGTACGTGTATTTTTGCTGGCGGCGTTGTATCCCTTCGAGCTCGAGCTCGCGGCGTGAGAGTAGTGAGAGTGGCGCTTCTGGAAGTGGTAATCGTCGGAATCAAGAAGTTGTGGTTACGTGTGCAACCAACCAGCAACAGGAAAAACAGTACTGTCAGTCAAGTCCACTTCTACAACTAGCTACTCCTTCAAGAAGTGCCGCAAACATGATTCCTGCACTCACGAGGCTTGGGCTCCAGAAGTCCGCTGCTTCGAGCACGGCTTCCGGCGCCGCGGCGTTGTCGACTTCTTCGTTTCTAATGAGCGCCTCGCCGTCGCCGTGCTCTTCTTCCATACGGTGCTTCAGCGACGCTCGCGCGCAGTACATCATGCGCTTTGGCAAGCACAAAGGCCAGTCGCTCGACCAGACGCCCAAAGACTACCAGATTTGGCTGATGCGCGAAAGGGTACTTGCTTTGACAGGAGCTGGTCGCTTGCACTCCTAGCTCCTGCTGCGCTTCAAGAACTTTTACTTTGTCTATTCTTGTTTCGGAATCATACAACTCGAACTCCTTGATTCTCTCTCACCAAAAATGACAGGTATATCAAGGCAAGCCGGACATGGCAGCAGCCCTGATGGCACTTGGCTACAAAGTGGAGCAGTTCGACCAGTACCTTCGTTTTCGCTCACTGACTTGGGCTTAAGATTACAAAGATCCGCACTCGTGA
>RXOD01005917.1:0-11997 GCA_005223375.1 Amoebophrya sp. AT5.2
CCCGTGGAATCACTACCGAGGGCGCGACCATTGCCCAATATTTTTGCTCATGTGTCGCAGAATGGTGCCAAATTTCTTCTGGTGATGATTCAAAAGAGGTCCGGAGATTTCGAGAGAAAAAGTTCAAGAATATTGGCCCATACCCGATAGTTTGGCTTTGGGATCATGAAGGGCGACAGAGACAGTTTACTGCCTTGACTCAGTAGCGAAATTCCGGCCTGACGGTGACGAGCAGCGTGAGTGATGACGTTTACTGCTCGGCAGCGTTGGGGCGTGGTTTCTTGGATTGCTTCCATTCTGTGCTTCTATGGCTGCTTGTACGCTTTGTTTCTTTCCTCGTCTGGTAATTCTGCGGCGGCCACGGTCTACGCTGGCAGCGTGATCGGCCGCAGCGTTCAATTCGCCGTCGGGTCGATCCCGGCGCTGCTACTGGCCTACGTGTTTTGGAACTGGCGGCACACGCGCGACTTCGGCGACTTCGGCGCGACTTCGGCGAAGAATGCGGGCCGTGAACTCACTCTACTCGAAGCGAATGCGATATTATACTTTGGGGACGAGGTGGTGGAGCCGGAGCGAAAAAGAAGGAGGTAGCAGTACTCAAGGTCGCGGCGCGGCCAACATGAGCAGCGCTGACCACAACGATCCAAGCATTTCGTCGGGACTTGGTCGCCATATCCATTACAACAGTCGTCGTCATCTTCCTTGGGTACGACTCGACCAGCTGCGTGCACCAGAGAAGATGAGGTGGAGACCCTTTTGCTGTGGCTGCACCTGAAGTGATTCACGCTGAAGGAATTATTTTTTTTTGATGAAAAAGCGTTTCGCGAACGGATCGCGCTGAGACCACAAGTAATTGTGAATGTAATTCGCCGTGCTTGTTTTTCAATACGAATTATCGCGCAGTCGATCTCGATCGTTGTAGTTGATGTGCGACCAGAAGTTGTAGTTCGTTGTGCGACCAGATTCTGGCCGTTTCGCAGGTCGCAGCACCATGTTCTGATCCGAACAGTTTCGAGCTTAGATTCTGCTCGTTAGACGAGTTCGGTATAGAAGCTGCGAGCTCGTATCCGTGAACGGCACAGCTGCACTCCTCGCCAGTTTTGTTGGACCGAAGATAATAGGACAAATCACCACCGCGCTGGGGTGGTAGAATCTCCGGTCTCCGGAATACGTTCACACGTTCACAATCACATTCCCCAAAAGGCTGCACAAGAATTGCGCTCATCAATCCCATTCATGTTCATGCTCATCACGAGTCATTGCACCACTCAGAATCACAAAGAAAGATGGCAGAAAGTAGTTGTGCAGAGGGAAACAAAACCGACCGGTGGTTGTGAGAACACAAGTTTGGCCCAAGACATTGATGACAGTACGTGCACGACACTGACTACTAGCAGACCTCGATATTCGTGCCATCGAATCTTCACAACGTCAACGCTGCAAATCAACAACACCAATGCCCAAATGAATCACAGAGACAGGCGCTCGGTCAGCGTGCACTGAAGTACTTAAGTATTTGGGTACCCCTTAGAGAGAGACCCTAAGTTTTTCTGATGGAGGATGGTGCTGCAGTTCAACGAGGATAGGCTGCGGGTTGAAGTGTGAGAGACTGTGCCCGACTTCCCACGATTGGGTACTAGTGCAATTTTTTTTCGTATATAACCGTATATTTTTTACGGTGACCACGACGTACACACTGTTGGCCTACTGGTTGCTACACGTTGCAGCCTTGATCTGGGAATGAGTAAAGAAAAACTTTTTATCATTGTACTACATCAAAGGCATTCGCTTCTAATTATGGGATTGACCACAGTGTTGCTATACTTACCGTACTCTTTGTTGCTTATCTCAGGCGCTCGGTCAGCGTGCACTGAAGTACTTACTTTCTTAAGTTAGTTGGGTAGTACTAGTGCAATCTTCGTAAGTATTTACGGTGACTACGACGCACGCACTGTTGGCATACTGGTTGCTACACGTTGCAACCTCGATCCGGGAAGAAGTAAAGAAAATAAAAACTGCGTGATTGATCATTGTGGTTGGTTGCTGGTTGCAATGAATTAAGTATATCTTTATCAGAGGCACTCTCTTCTAATTATGGGATTGGCCACAGTGTTGCTATACTTGCCGTACTCTTTGTTGCTTATCTCGATTCATCTTGAACTTCAACTTCTTACTCATCTACTATGGTAGGCGCTTGCCGCACTTTTTCGACTCTACAAACTCTACAAGTACAAACTCGACTTTCCTTCTTTTTTTCTTCTCTCGGTTAGCGTAGCAGGTTTCGCTCTGGTGCCTATCTCTCTGGGTTGTAAACCCGCCTCGCCACGGTTGAAGTTGAACGACGGGGCCCACCTTTGTGGTCGCCCTTGGGAGGGATTGTTCCTCGGCCTTTGCGTCGAGGCGGTCTGCTGAAGGTGAAACTATCGCGGCGCGGGCCGAACGACGACCCCCTACTCGTTCCGCGACCACCCACTGCCACCTACTGAAGCAGCTGAGTGATCCACTTACTTGTTCTCGTTCCGCGCACGCGCTTACGACTTCTTCTTCTGCTCGCCGTAGTGCTGCTGGCTGCAGCTTGGGATTTCATTCAACGCGTTGGATCTGACCGAAAGCAAGGATGTTGGTTCTCCTAACCCTGCCCTTCGCTGCCGCTGCGACAATTGCAAGCGCGCCGGCAAACGTTCCTGGTCCTCCTCGCTTCACGCCGAGCTGGCAAAGGACTCCTGGCGGGAACGGAGCAGACAGTCGGAATTTTCAGCTTTTTGCGTCCTCAGTCCCAACAACGGCCGGCCCGGCCTCCACCGCCGCTTCTCGAGAGGGACACTGGACGAGAGGAGCAAGCCGATTGCTAGCCACGGGTCGGCATTCGCTCGGCTTATCGTTATCGTCGCCGCGCAGTACAGTCAGAGACGCCTCCAATTCCAGCTTGGTCCGATTCGGAAGCGACGAGACTAGAATTAACGGTACAGTTTCTGGCGCGTTTCTAAACGTTTCACAAAAATATGCCGGGCCTAAACTCTTGGCACAACACCTCGCGTTTGGCCGATCATAATAATATGCCGAACAATATTTTTACAGCTGAGCCTCCGACCGACGCCAGGAGCTTTCTCCAAATCCGAAGCGACGAGACTAGAAGCGCCTACCTGATGCGGCCGCCCCCGCCTACAGCTACAGCTCCGCCTGCATTCGTACCGGCGGACGAGAGCAGATGCAGAACCTCCGCACGGGATCCGGTAGATCAGGTTTCGTTAATGGTGGAACGCCTGCGCCTGGTGCACACCGTCCGGGAACAGGAAACGCGGCCGAGGTTCTCCATTGGAGGGGCTCAGTCTCGCCGGGCGAAGCCCTCCTCGAGACCCCTACGCGAGTTCTGTACCGACGACGCGGAAGATCAAGATCGGCGAGGAGGAGAGAGGGAAGGGGCTCCTGCATCTCGTCCGCGCTCGGCGCCGCTTCCAGTGCGCAGCTGTCTCGTCCCCGAGGATGGTTCGCCCACTCCTGCCTCGTCGTCGCTCGCTTACTCAACAACAACATGCCCACGTTCGCTCACTTCTACCTCATCGCAAGACAGGTGGTCGCTGGAAGCTTGCATTGGACCAACGGGGCGAACAGCGGCGCACTTTCGCGCTCAGCGTGGAGGTTCCGGGCGCCGCACTCTCTCTTCATCGTCCTCAAGCAGCCGAAGCCGCTTCCTACAGAGTGCCTTCTCATCTTCATCAAACGAGACCATGATCAACAGCGGGGGCGAACCAGTCCAGCGATCGCGCGCGCCGCAGAGCCTCGCTGGGGCTGAGGAGAAGGAGACGGACGAGGACGCGTGGTCGCTGGAAGCGAACTGCCCCCAACCTTGGCCACGCAGTTTGCTTCCAGCGACCACGCGGCGCGCTGCCGGAGCCGATGGAGAGATGTCCGAGATAAGCGCAGGGAGCAGGAGTAGAAGTTTCCTCGCTGCCGGGATCCGGAACGGGGTCGGTCATGAACGCGCTGACGGTCCTGGGGGTGATCACGCTGCCTTTAGCTCGGTCGTGCCGGGAACGCCTGGTGGGACGGAGGCGGCAGGAATGGCGGGACATGACGACGCCGGAACGTGGCGAGTTCCCCGGCGGACGCAGGAGCGAGCGAGGGGGTTAAGAGGGCTCTTCAATTGAAAGGAACGCCAGTCCTTCCTAGCGTGATACTCTGAACGTGTGTAAGCATTGAGTTAGTTATAGTTTGGGATAGAAGTAGAAGTAGGTGGAGAATCCGAAGAAGTTCGCGCAGTTTGGTAAAATTTACTAAAAGAAAAAAACTGCGCCTGCGGTCCGGGTCTCTGTTGACAAGATTGTTGGCGGCCAAGGTGATTGATTTATATATAGTTTTATGATAGAGAGAGGTCGCGGCAATAAACTGCCTCTACCCGACTAAGGACGGGAAAATCCTTGTTGTAGTCCGGGTACGGCGGGAGGGAGTCGATTACCCGTTCACAAAGACGATCAACCCGCGCGCGCACTCCTCACTGCAGGCGGCGGTGAATCACGCGACTAAGGTCCGGGACGAGTTAAAGAGGAACGTAGACAAATTGGTCGCGGAGAGAAAGGCGCTGCGAGCTGCCCGAGCAGCGGCCAGGAGGTGAGAGAGGTGGGGAAGGTCGGTTGAGGTTGGAGGGAGTCGGGTTGTTGTAGATTAGGTACCCTGCAGAGGAAGAACATGAACAAAAGCAACGGTGGTAGCAAGAGCAAACTTCAACCTAGTTCTATTCTCGTAGTCTATCTGTCTCTCTCTTTTTTCCAAATCTATACTCACGGAATCTAGTCGTCTCAACCAATTATAAAACAGTGAACTTTATGTCAGAGTCGTCCAGTCGCGGTTAGTTTCTCTATAAAATCAGATCCAAGGTCTTCGCTCTCAAATCCGAATTTCTCCGGTCTTTCTCGGCTCTTTAGCTCAACTATTTTTTCCTGCTAGAAATAGATCTATATGATTTACTTCTTGTCGATCGTAAGGTTTAGGCTTGTTGACTTGTATTCGCTACGTAACTATCCATTTTTAGCTGTTTATGTTTTTCTCTTCCGTCGCTTTATTTCATTGTGAGGTCACCACTTCCGAGTTGATGAGCAGCAGAGAACGCCGGACAATCCCACCATCCGGTGGAGAATCCCCACGATCGGGGAACAGATAAATAAATAAATAAATAAAACTTGGTTGTACTACGTAGGGGAGAGCAAGACGGAGGCTTATCGCACGGCGACCGTGAGCCGCCGACTTCTTACACTAGCTCTGCGGTGCCGGGGTCCCTACACATTCATTCTTTCAACCATCCATGCATATGCTTTTTTTTGTTGAGACCGTCGTGCAGGATGGCCCTCGCTTCCAGATTGCGTGTAGATCGAGTGACGAATAGAAGCGTTGTAGACAGTGAATCGTAGAAATCAATGGCGCCGCCGCATTTTTTTGCATATGATATAGATAGCTTTTTAGTAGAAGCATCATTGAAGGCGACGGGCACGCGCACGCGTGTAAGATCCGTTTTCGCTTCTGCTGTGTGTGGCGATCGGGTACTCGCGGTCGTCTTTTAGAGGTTTTTGTCGGACTAAAAAAAGGGGAGGGCGGAGGGAGCTCAAGGGTCAGCTCTAAGCCTTTGCCGGGTTGTCACGCGGTGCATCGTGTCACCTCTACGGGTTCCTCGTAGGCGGTGGGGTCTCTCTCTCTCTCTCTCAGTCTTGTATCGGACTAAAAAAAAAAATAAAATCAGAGCCCAATAAAAATCAGAGGTAAACATAGGATAGCCAGCACTTCTGTCATCAACGAAAGGTGGGAAGGCGTCAAGATTTCCAGACACGCGGTAGGGCAGGTCGGTGGTAAGTGATCGGACAAGAAGGCACACATAGATTTTCCAGACGCGCGATGAAGATGCGTACTAACTTGGGGGAGGCGAAAAATGAACTGCGTGACTAGTGCGGTCGGGGCGTAAAAACAGACGCGGAGGCACTCAGGGCGTTCCTCCCCTCGTTCGACTTTAGCTTCAAGGTTTAGGTCACTATACCTATACAAACATAGCACCTCCACCACCTACTTACAATAAAATGACGACGGTCGTGAATCAATTATACAAAACTTGAACTTCTGGCTGAAGGTCGTTTGTATTTTAATATTGGCCTGTTGAGCAGGAGGCCATGAGGGGACGAGACTTATTTCTTAGAGGTTTTATTTGTTTGCGCATTGGCAGCTTGGACTGCGACAGCAATACTATGCCGAAAGTTTCAAAGTGCCTACATACCTTGATGCTTATCGAGAAGCCAAGCTGTAGGTGTAGGCTCTGTTTCTTTGGTTTCAGCAACGCCAACGAAATTATGAATGTAACATAGCAATAGAAGGACGGCGAGGAAGTCGCGGGGTACGAAAGTAACTTAAAGCGCGACCTTCTTTGATCGGAGGGGAGGAGGAAACCGAAACTAAAGAAGAAAGACGTACTGGACTGACACGGACACCGGCTGTGGGGCTTGGTGATGAAGGTCTACTTTCGCGCGCACAATCAACATCGGGATCGGAGACATTTTGCAAATGTATCCGATCCCGATCATGTTGAATGCGCGCGGGAAAGCAGAGCAGTTGGAAACTACGAAGGTTCTCATATTTGCGATGGCGACTAGTACGGTCGTCTGTTACTTCATCTTCGTAAAGCAAGAACTGCAAGAAGTCGTGGGCACACAGAGTAGACGTAGAGACAGCAAGAACGCATGGGAACGAAAGCTACACGACCGACACACAGAGTAGAGCTAGAGACCGATCATGTATTTGGATGTCTGGCATCCTCAGCCAGGCTCTAACAAAAAAAGCTCTGTAACTGTAGCGCCTACTTTTTATACAGAGGAGGAACAGGCTCAGGCCCGACGCGCGCGAAATCTGGTTTCGCTCGCGTCTGGCATTGGCCAGGTTCTAGCAACAAAAAAAGAAATAGTATCAAGATAATGATGTACAGATGTTCGATGTCTGAGTCTGACGTTCTTTTTACTCCCGAATCAAAATCCAGGGCGACGAAGAAAAAAAGAAAGATCAAGGCAGTAGTTTTCCCAATTCTCAATTGCTGTGTCTTGCGGGAGGAGAGTCGAGCGACGAGTGTCACGAAAGAACATAGACATAGAGTCTAGGGTCCCTCGTTCGGTCTCGTTGGCCGTCGGCCTAGGAAAACTCATGCTGTTGCTGTTAATGTTATTCTATCATATTCATATGTTAGCCTTAGCGATCTGATCCGGCGATTACCGCGAACTGCTGAAGATCTACCCTCGGTGAATAAACGCATGACCGTGCGAAGGAAAATTTCGTGATTATGGTAAATAAGTGCGATGATGATGTTGAGCAGGCAACAGATGAGCATGGCAATGATGTCAGCAGGCGCCGCCCACAATTTGAGTCCCGCAAATTAACGTAGAGTAGTTATACTTATACCTCCATCTCGAGCTTAAGTACACCTGCAGTGCCGCGAGTAGCTACCCCTAGCCTGAAGGACTGCAGGCGCAGCGTCAAGATGGCCAGAGTCTCCTCGGTTCTATTGTTTTCGCAGCTTCTGCATGATCAAGTCCGAATTGCTGTGGCAGATGAGCCGAGCTGCGTTCTGTCGGCGCAGCGGTGCCAGAAGTTTCCCAGCTTCGCGGGGACACAGTTCGCCGACCGCTTCGGCGAGGAGCTGCTGGGAGCCGGCGATACACCGGCCAGCTGTTTGCGCCGCGCCGAAGATTTCCATCACTGGTGCGGGAACGGCAGGGACGTGGAACGAGCAGCAGTAGCGGCCACACACGTGAAAACCAGACAGACGCAGGTACGTCTACTTGTCTGCCGCGCCATTTTTTCGTAGTTTCCCTTGCAGCTCGAGCCCCATGCATGAGCATGACTAGTTGATGTGAATGTGCTGCACAAAATCATTAAGATAAAGAGCCTTGAAATATAAAATAAAGCGAAAGGACGAGGCCAAAACAAAGTGCTGTTTTCCAAGGATGAACTGAAAACGGTCCATCGCAAATCGACCGGACAGGTGTTCCACCCCACTGCGTGCGATCCGGGTTGGTCTCTGTACGACAAGAACTGCTACATTCATGTGTGGCGGTCCAAGACCTGGTGGGACGCGGAGGCTTACTGCAACGCGCACGGGGGCAACCTGTGCTCGATCCACGGGAAGCAGGAGAACGAGTTCGTGTTCACGCTCACGAAGGGGTTGACGAGCTGGATCGGGTACCACGACGTGGACCAGGACGAGAAGCACCAGTGGACGGACAACACGCCGTCCAACTACGAAAACAAGGCGAAGAATTGCACGGGGCGCGAGCTCGACCCGGACTGCAGCGACCCCGTGGAGGTGGCGCAGCAGTGGCACGACTGGGAGGGGCACGACGCGGCCTCCTGGGTGTGCAAAAAGCAGGCGAAGTGGAAACTGGGGCTGCTCACGAACGCGACAGTGCTGGAACCGCACCTGGCGGAGCTGGGGAGATTGAACTGGGAGGATCTGAAAAAGCCGCACCCGGCAGAACAGATACGACTGCAGATCAGCTCGGAAGAAGAAGAAGAAGAGGAAGAAGCGAGCTTAAAAGAGAAAGGGGCACTGCCAAGTAGAAGCGGAGGAAAGAGGGCCGCAGGCGGGGAGAAGAAATGCCTAAATTGCATGTAAGTGAAGGAGGAGAAAGATGATTGCTTTTGAATTTGATGATTTTAGATCGGCCATGGCCCAATATTATTGCTCTTCTAGCGGCGGTCCCCCGGACCCCCCGTGGAATCACTACCGAGGGCGCGACCATTGCCCAATATTTTTGCTCATGTGTCGCAGAATGGTGCCAAATTTCTTCTGGTGATGATTCAAAAGAGGTCCGGAGATTTCGAGAGAAAAAGTTCAAGAATATTGGCCCATACCCGATAGTCCGATTGTGATTTGTCTTTGTAGCGCGGGTGAAGACTCCGTGAAGAGAATCAATCGACCTGCAAGGTATGAAGTTGCTTCTGCCGTGCTCTACCGAAGGCTCCCAGTGTTTTTATTGTTCTATCGATCGTGCTTGAATGGAAGTGCAACCTGATGCATCCGTGACGTGCCTGGATACTGCATTCTCCGTCAGTGGGGTTCTTGGGATTCAAGAGATAAAGATATATGATACTTTCCGTGCAATCTTCCGGGGGCGGGGGGATCGATACAATAAAGAGTCCAAATGCAAATTCATGGGTAAGTATCTCCAAGACCGGCGTCTATCTCCAAGACCGGCTTTTATCTTCAAGCCCGGCTTTTATCTTTAACACCGGCGTCTATCTTCAACACCGGCGTTTATCTTCAACACCGGCGTCTATCTTCAAGACCGGCATTTATCTCCAAGACCGGCGGTTGAGATTCCTTCGTATACATAGAAATAGCGGAAAGGCTGACAGCCTCGTAAGTTATTTTTGAAAATCGAAACCAAAGCACCATGGGTGCGAGAGGTTGGAGGAGGCGAGTAAAAGATATTTTGAAAATCAAAGCACTAGCACTGGCGCGGTAGCGGTTCTCGTCGGGACGATAAAAAGGCGGCGATGTCTCTCTAGTAGTTCTCTACAGAACTTTACTGAGGCCGCACTCTTGCGTAAACTGCTATTCGATTTATATATCCAATCCGAGCTACATCGGAGGAAAAAGATAATTGAAGGATGGCGATGGCCCGGAACAAGAGCCCCATGACCGCAGTGATGCTGTTCCTGTGTCCCATGGTCGCGGGGCATTTGCGGGGCGCGGAGGTATCCGTCTCCCAGCTCGACTTCGGCTTTGATGGTGCTGCGGTCCTGTCCGATAAGGGGCCAGATGTTGGGGCAGACGCTACATCCTCCGCGCTGGCGGTCAGCCTCAGCGCGGGTCAGACCACAGCTGCTACTTCTACTACAACTGAAAGCACGAAGCGGAGTTGCACGCGGCACTGGGGCAAGTTCATGCTGCCGGAGCACCCGGGGGAAAAAGCGGAGCGGGACAACTACGAGACCGAGCCCTCGGGGTGGGAGATGGAGGTGTATTCCACCTGGACGGGGGGCGACGCGACGAAAACGCGTGGGGTTCTCCTGGGGCCGGACAGCGAAAAGAACACCCAAAGTTTCTGGGCCAAACCTTCCAACAGGCTGAATCGCGTTTTGATCGCACTTCCCGAGTACCGGCCGCGGAACATCGTGCAGGCTACCAAGGAGGACGTGTGCGAGCGGTTCGCGAACGACGAAAAGTTTCTGGGAGTGCTGAAGGCGGAGTACTTCGACGTGGTGGTCCCGCTCTTCCGCCCGCCCAAGGAGCAGCACCCACGGGGCGACAAACTGGTGTGGGGGGGCGGGAAGTCCTTCGGCGACGCGCACTTCTTCGGCCAGGCGTCCAACGCCGCGGCGCTGAAGGGGGGCTACTCCGACCCCCCCGGGTCCTACGCCACAGCGGTGAAGGGGGGTCGTGAGAGGGACGCGTTCACCAGCTTCGAAGTGATGGACCAGATCGTGGCGCGGGTGGCGGAGCGAACGAAAAGGCAAGTGATTGTGGCCGGCCACAGCGGGGGGTGCCAGTTCGTGCAGCGCTGGGCCTTCGTCTCCCAGATCCCAAAAAAGATTCTCAGTCAGGGCCCGCGCGTCGACGTCGTGTTCGGCAGTTGCAGTTACAACGATCGATCGGCCGAAAGCGAAACAACCTATAATTTGCCGAGATTGATACTTTTACCTGTATTTTCCACCGTATCTAGGGAAGATGGAGGGACGAGCTTATGGGGTTTCATTGTAGTTTGTCTCGTCCCTCGGTAGTTTGTCTTCGAATTTGTACTCTCCGATATGGGAGGACCTGAAAGAAAGTTTTCCTCCATCTAAGGCGTGGTTGTTTCCTTTCGCTGCCGGCTGTAATGCCGCAGCTACGGCCTCCTCGACTTTACGCGGCCCTCGGTCGGGTGGATGATGCAAAACTGCAGCGGGCGCAAGGGCACGAAAAAGCACCCGCCGCAGTGCAGGTCCCCGCAGGCCATGCTGGAGCGGGACAGAATCTTCAAAAAGCCGACGAAGGTGGTCCGCTGGACCACCTTCACCCCAAACTCTTTGCTGCCAAAGTGGGACATGGACGACCTGGTGCGCGGGCGGACCAAAACCTACATGCCGACGCTGCGCGACGAGCGAACCCACAGCGCAAAAGGACTTCCGCGCAAGTCCCAGCGCATGCACCTCCTGCGCACGTTTCCCGAACATATGCGCCACCTGCTGGGCGACGACGAAAAGGAACCCTTCCTAACCCACACCAATGCGGGCTACCAGCGGAAGCACCACGACGAGGTGCAGATTAGGCTCTATTGAATTTTCCAAAGAGAAGCAGACTCGATTATTATTGATTTGACCTACGTATTCTTTCATTGGATTGTTTCGGTCAGGAAGATCGATGAAAAACGCTCTCGGAACCGGAAGCGATTCGCGGGGGTTGGCTGATGAGGGGTAGGCCACCGGCGAAAAATGGCTCTGGCCGACAGATCTGCGAAGCTCACGTCGGTCAGAGCCTGTACCATAGGGAACTACTGGCCATCGACACAAGCTGCAGCCATATACTTACTACCTGTGAGTACCTGTAAATGGAATGCGTTGTAGAGTTTGGCAGGCAGCAGCAGCACCCCGCGGCGCAGCCGCGGGGAGGTGGCCCATACCTGTGAGTACCGATTTCATCTCTCTCTTTCTGGTAGCTAGTGTCAGGCAGCCAGTAGTGCCTGCAGGTATGACGATAATTGTAACCCTCGAACTCTGCGGCGGTTGACGTTCAGCTTGTTTGGAGTTGGACTACTAACTTAGTAAACAGCACAGCTTCGATTGAGTCTTCTTCCTCGATTCGGGTCGGTGGGCCCTGTAACCCCCAGTGGGTGGCTAGCCACCTGTTGAGCGAGGTGTTTGGGCGGTTTCGCCTGACCCTCGTGTTGAACCAGGGGGACCGGTGCAACTGCGCGGGCGGCCAGGCGAGGAAGGTGCTGAGGAAGAACAAGCTGCGGATCAAGCGTGTCTTTAAGGGTACGGAAAATGCAT
>RXOD01005918.1:0-11988 GCA_005223375.1 Amoebophrya sp. AT5.2
CACGAGTGCGGATCTTTGTAATTGCTGCTTCTCGTCGCTGTCCCTGTCGCCCTCCGCGCCGAACAGGACGTGGCGCTGCTGTGGCCGTCTCCACGCTTGTCATCGAAGCAAGGTGGACGAGGGCAAGACTGTTCACCTTCACCTCGTGCTCGCCGCCCCGCCTCGAAGTTGCGCTCCTCGTCGATGTTTTGTTTCGCAGGGACTTCTTCCCCTTTTGTGTGGCCGGGGCCCCCGCGCGCGACGCGCTGAGTGGGGATCACACCCTTGGCCTTGGAACTTCCGCGGACGTCACGACGAAGCGCGTCTTCGTTGATTTGCGCGAGGGTTTTTTTCTTGCCAGGTGCGGCCGAAGCCGAGCCCGTGCCCGACGCCGCTGGTCGTCCCGAAAACAAGGCCTTCTCGTCGGTTTTGCGCACTGCGCCCACCGTCAGCCCGTCTCCGCAGCGGCGCCGTGCGCACGCGGGCGAGTTCCTGCTCGGGCTGTAGCTGGTCTTTCGGCGCTTTCCGTTGCGCCGGCCCGTTGCGCCTGAAGAACGCTCGTTGATCTCTGCCTCCATCTCGCGCCGCGCTTCTGTTGCTTTCTTCGCCAATATGGAAGACGCGCTCGCTTCGAAAGGATTCGACGTAACATCTTCGGGCGCGGCACGAAGTGCGTGTTTTTCGATTTCCTCCATCAGCGGATCGCTCTGCTGGAAATCGTTTTCATCCGCCTCGCTACCGTCCACAGATTCCCAATCCTGTTCCTGTCGGTAGAAGCCCGAGCCAGCTCCTGCTCCTGCAGCACCGGCATGATTGGAGGAGGGACATTCGCGGACTACGTCAGCCGCGTGTGCATGTTGTCCGCCAAAAAGATCGCTCTGCAGTTCGTCGTAGTACTCGTACGATACGTGCTGCGCCGTTATTCCAGCAGGCTTGAGGTCTTCATAATTCCTGCCGCCTGCAGCTGCTCGAACCGCTGGACCTGGCACAGCACGCGCGGCACGCCTCCGCTTCTTGTTCTTGTCCCCTTTCTTTTTCTCGTCCTCGCCGCGCTCCGGACGAGCCTCCTCCAACTCCCACTCGCACTCCGGTCCTTCTTGTTTATTCGGCAGCTGCACTCTGCGCCTCTTGTGCTTGTGCTTGTGACCCCGACCGAAGACTGTCGAATTGTTACTGGAGGAGACTGCAGCACCCACCGGCTTTTCGCATGAAGCTGCGGCGCAGCCGCTTTGTGCTCTTTTTCTTTTCAATTCCGGCGGTAGCGGCTTGATGCGGCCAATGGCAATGGGTTTGCAATTCTCCGGCGCATGCTGGGCCTGGGCCTGGCGCTTCTCAAGAACCATGCCTGCGCGAGCCAACATCCTCGCTCTGTCTTCCTCGGTCATCAGGCGTCGACCGGACGGCTGTTTCTCCATGATGGATGTTTGGGGTAGCGTAGGGCCGGGAATTAAGTAACGAAAAAAAAAAATCACGATGGCGCAGTGGTCAATCTCAAACGAGGAAGATCAGTCATCATCTACAACATCAACATCTGGTGGTGGTGCTGGTGGCGCACGCGTACTGACGCTACTAGCCTGCAAGTCAAAAACAAAATTGAAAGTGAAACTGGTGTGGTGCTCCTCATTATTATAATTATATTAGCTTACTCAGGACCAGGAGCATGTCTTCTAAAAATGGTGCATAGATAGAAATGGAGGAATACGAGTACGACAACGAGCAGAAGAACGACACAGCCACGTTTATGAGATCATGGCCCCCTCTTGGTATGGATTCCAAATTACAACGAGCTTAGCCTTGCTAATAGGTAAGCGTTGTGGTCCTGCTAAGCTTAAACCTATGACCGGTTGGCGTGGACATCAGAATTCGATCGGCGCGCTGGAGCTGATCTCTTGGTCCTCTTGGTTTGTGATTGCGGAAGCGTCGCGGCACTATCACACACGAAGGAACGCATTCTGCTTCACCACGACGATCATCGAAGCATCAAATTGAAATTGCTTGACCAATTGACAGTGTTAGTTTTATGGTGACGCGTTGCTTCAACAAATTTCCCTTCCTTGACCAAAAGGTGACCACGGTGGTCAGGTTCAATAAACTTCATTGATTGAAGATGTGAATCACAACATTCATTCGTTCATATATAATTTCGTCGTCACCTGCCCCTGCACCTCGACCTCGCATTAGAAGTGGACAGCCTACGACTGTCATACAGCCGATTTTTATTTTGAGTTTTCTTGGCGTCCGTATACCGTGGCTTGTCTCGGCCGCAAAAATAGTTCGCAAACGTTTATCTATATTCCGCCCTGCAGCTAGTTCTGGGTTTTGGTTTAGATCGATTCAGATTCAGCAGCTTAAAATTCCTGAAACTCAAGCTATCACCACCCGCCAGTATTCGCAGGCATACGCATTTTTTTTTGTAATTTGTTTCTTGTTCTGCAGAAGTAATCCATTTTAGATTTTGACTTTTTTCCCCGCGCAGCTCATACACTAAAGTAGTGTGTCGATCGTTGCTGAAGCAGTAGCTCATCTGGTTCTGGATTTCATTTTTTTAAGTGCTAGGACTAGTCCGCAAGGCAGTTCAATAAAATGGAAGTTCAAATTGATAGATGCACCGGCTGCGCGCCAAAATAAATTCATCAAAATCAGGAAATTCAGTCCAACTCAAAGTCAAATAAACTCATTAAACATCTAGTACATGCTCGGGATAGCAGTAGCATCAAGGCACAAGCGAGGATTTATCGTCACTGTCGTAGAAGTCGTTCTCCACTTTTGTCATGACATAAGTACTTACAGTGATTTGTTACCGACCGCCTCCACATTTCCCATTCGCCTTCTGCACGTCGTTCTTTGCTAGCTTTTTGAACTTGGTGGTCGTGGCGGTGCCCGCCGCTGCGGAAGAACTTCCCACGACCATCTCCTTTGAAGGCTTTGAGGCCTTCTTCGTCCCCCTATTCGCGACTTTCGCCGCACTCACAGCAGCTACTCCCATCCCGACCACCGCCGCGGCTCGTTTCGAGGATACCACCTGTCGCTGCTCCACTACTTGGTAGGAAATCTCTTGCGAAAACGTAACCTGCTCTTCTTCTTGTGCGACCACCTTCCGCATCTTCTTTGGCTTCTGTTTTTCTGCTTTCTGATTCATCTGCCCAGTCTTTTTATCTTGGACGACGGGACCAGGGCGAGTTGTCGCAAGTACTTCGTCGTTGTCACCCGCGAGTAGGTCGTCCTCTTCGTCGTCTACCAGAAACGAGTCTGCGTCCAAGTACTGGAAATTGACCACCTCCGCAGATTGGTGCCCCTCCTGCTCGCGGCCGACGTTCTTGTTTGGCGCGCCAGCACTGTAGTCTTCCTCCAGGCTTTGCTCCGGGATGGGGTCGAGGAATCTGACGAAGCCGCTGAGCATGTGCGCGTCATCCTCGTCAATGAACGAGACATCGTTGTTCTCGTTAGCGTCAACTTCGAGCTCGTTGTTGCCGCGTGAGCGCTTCTTGGAACTTGAACTCGTAGCAGCTGCATTCGCGCTTGCGGAGTTGTTGTGTGGAGGGCGTGGAATGCCGGAGCCGAGGTCGGGGAGGGCTCCTTCGCTGTTCGTGTTTGTCTTCTTCACTGAACTTGCAACAGCGTCTGCCATTTTTCCTCGGTTCTTCAGTTTGCTCATGGAGACAGACGGGGGCGGCATCCGCGAGAAACTTGACGACTTGTCGAGGTCCAGGTTTATCTCGTTTTTGTCCTCGGCAGCGAAAGACGCACCTCCGTTCGCCACCGCGCGCGCCCGCTTCTTGCTCTTAAGGCCTGACAACAGGTTCGCGTCGCTCACCACCTCCGATGTCGAGATGTCGTTCGACGTACCGCCGAACAGGGACTCCCCAGCACCGCTTCCAGGCTCCCCATGTACATCTTGAAACTCCTTAGACGCCGGCCCCGAAAATGCGAAAGACGCTCCCGCCGCGCCTTCTCCTCCGGTCGTGTCTTTCGGTTTTCTTGCCGCCGCCGCAGCGCCAGCACTTCCCTGCGACGAGCTCGCCCTGCGCGCGCGCATCGCGTTCAGTAGGTTTGCTGCCTCGCCTTCCTGCCCCCTGCAGCGACTCAAGAAGACGCTCGCGCCAAAACTCTCGTGCTGCGAGGAAGACGTCCCCGGCGCCAGCATCGAGTTCAGGTCGTCGTTGCAGTTCCTGTTATTTTTGCTCAGCAAACTCAGCTGGCTCATACCGGCGTCGAGGTTCTGCACTACGCCAGAACTGGCATTTTTGCCATTTGGGTCACTGATCATGGGACTCTCTCCCCGCAGATTGTTCCCGGCTATCTCGGTATTCAGCGCGTGCACGTCCACGCCCGTTTCGGTGACCCACTGCTCCGCCATCGTCAGAAGTTTTCGCTTTTCCCCGTCTCGGAGTCGCGCCACGAACGGCTCCAACACTGCCAAGTAGCCAGCATCTAGGTGGGCGTAGTCTGCGCCGGCTGCTTCCCCAGGACGAGCTTGCTTTTCTTTTTTCCAAGCGGCCGTCCCCGTCGTAACACCCGAACCCAGCACCTGCACACGACCAGCATCAGCCTTCTTGTTCTTCGAGAAGAAGACGGCTTTTTTCAACTCCCGTTCCACTGCGTAGTAGAATTCCGCGTATTCCCCTTTCGGCGGCTGGAAGCCGTACACGCGCAGCCAGGCGCTGGCGAGCTTCCGGAGGTCCGCTACCTTTTCTTCACAGTCCGTGGACCACGCGCCGATGGACTGTTTTCCCGGGGAGGAGGTCGAGTGCAGGGACTTCGACTTCATCATGTCGTTGACAAACTTGTCGTCAGGCGAGGGGCTTCCGGCATTTTTTTCTGCATGTGCATCAGCTGGATCAGTCCCGACGTTTAATAGTCCTCCCGCGCCACCGGCGCCGGCAGCGCCTCCCGGGGAACACGCCGACGTCGTCGGCTCCAGCGGCATCAGGCAACTCCTGTACTCCTCGCGCAGTACTGGGAAAAACGCGTCGTGGAGCAGGTCCGCGATGGGCAGCGACTTCTTCGCGCGGTTGATCAGAAATTTCGACACCGCCGGGAAGTCAAGGGCTTCTTTCAGGAATGCTCGGAACAGCTCTGGCCCCACCGAGCGTGGAGCGGACGTTCGCTCAGCGACTACCAGCGAGAAGAGTTGGAAGAGAGCCTCTGCTGTAGTCAATTGCTGCTCGCCGGCAACAAGAGCACGATCTTCCGAAGCCGCGGCTGCCGCGAAGAAGTAGGACAGGAAAACGGGAATGCTGTTGCGTTCCGCATCAGCTCTGTCCCCGTGAAGATCCTTCTCGCCCCTAAAAATCTTCACGCAGTTACCCCCATTGCTCCCGAATAAAGCACCCTTCATTTTTCGCTTCATCGGAAGGAGGAGGTCGTTGAAGCGAAAACCGTTCTTGCTCCGCCGCTTTTTTTCTCCGACGTGTTTGCACTTCGTGCTCGCCGGCTGCACGGGCGCTGACACCGCATCAACATCTTCCGCCCTCGGGGCCGGAGCCGGACAAGATGAATTTTTTCGCCAGTAGTCCCGATCAAGAGCTCCCGCGAATCCCTCCAGGTCGTATGCCACGCACTCCTCGCGTGCGAGGCCGTCCGCGAGAATTTTCGTCGCTTGCTTTGTCATTTTCTCGACCACGTCCGGGGGCTGAGCGTAAAACTCCGCGTTGGAGGAGCTCATCAACGTGGTAGTTTTTGCAGCTTCCTCCACATCCGCAGCAGTCCACAGCACCACGAAGAAGAGTTGTAGCTTCCGCTGGGCCTCCGCCTCCGCCGCGTCCTTTTCGGGGTACGCGGGAGAACAAGCTGCAGGCGCTATCTTGCACAGCACGTGCTCGACCAGAGTCATCAAGTCCTTCTTCAACCGTTCCGGTGAGGCGCTGCCGAGCCCCTCGAAAGCGGCGGCGTACATGTTAAAAAGCACGACTCCGCAGTGGAGAACAGTGAGCCTGTCGTCGGTGTTGGCAACGGCCATGTCGACCAATTTGTCGGTGCGAAATGTGCGTCCCTTTTGGACTGTCAGTGTGTCGCCCACCCGGGGGATGGCAGACAGCGCGGAGAGGTGCGTGAGCGTCTTCAGGGTTGCAGCGGAGGACGTGGAACTGCCCCTCCTACCGGACCCCTTGTTACGAGGATCGCTTGTTGAACAAGCAGAAGTAGTAGTTCCAGCCGCAGCCCCCGCAGCAGCACCTGTTCCCGTTCCTTTACTCGCTTCCGACAGCAGTCCGATATCGTCCGCCAGTGCCGCCCACGTGCAGCGGAGCTCCTGCACCGCCACGTTGTCCCGGGCCGCCGTTGTTCCTGCCGCCGTGTGGTCGCGCAGCTGGAGAAACGTCGCGCACGCGGCAGCCGCCAGCTGGAGATTCGGAAGGGTTTTGTCTTTGTGTTCACCACCGAGTAGAGCCGCGACCGCATCTTCATCTTGTTCAACAGCAACATCTTCGTGCTGAACTACCACGTTCTTGAACAGCGGGCATACATGGTCCACGATAACGGTACGGACGAGAGCGTAGAGATCGGTATCACAGATCGGCGTCTCCCCTTTCTGCAGGCTCAACTGCCCGCAGAGAATCTTCTGGAGAACGGCAAGCAGCACGCCCTGCAACTCTTGCGAGCCGGGTGCGGAAACGGAGGTCGTTGAGGTGGTCGTGGAGGTGGACTGCTTCTGCTTATTATATTCGTCTGTGGTCTGCAAGAAAATCTCCTCGAACTTTTCCAGAAACTTCACCGCGTTTTGCTTCGTCCTCGTCGAATCTGAAGAGGTCGGTGGAGGGTCATCTCCAATTGCAGGTGGAGAGTCGGCACGACCACCACCTTCCGGAATGATGACGAAGTGATTTTCTTGGTCCTCTCCTTCCACACCCGCACTCCTCCAAAAGGCGTGCTCCCAATTCGCCAGCAGCAGGTCGAATGCAATGAATTTCCGCAACGGTGTCACCGCTGCGGGCGTCACGCCAGCCTTCTTCGGGTGGAGGCAAAAACACATCACTGCGTCGAGGTCCGCGGATGCCCTGAAACCGGGTCTGGCTCCCGTGTGCTCCGCGAACCGGTGTACGAGGCAAGAGGGGTCCATGTCCAGAGCACGCGGACCATCTCCGCCGCCGTTAGCCGCGAGAGCGCTCTCGAGAAACAGAATCATGTACAGGAGACGGGCGGAGTCACGACCTGAGTCAGTGGTTGTTTGCAGATTGAAGATCATCTGATTTTTCTTCGGAACTGCTAATCCTAGTGTGAGCGTATGCGCAAACTTGCGGTGGATGCGACATGCTGAGATGCGGTTGCGGGCATGCGGATAGCTAGTACTTAGTCTGAGATGCGGGCATCCTCTTCCTCGATCATCGCAGCTTGTTCAGCGCGAGCACCTTCGGCTAAGTTAGTACTGTACTTCTCGTCGCAGGTAACCGTAGGTAAGGTAAGTAGAAGTAGCACCTGCCTCCGCCACCCTGGCACAATTTTCGTCGATTTGCAGCCACACCAATTTCGCGGCAGCCGTTCCGGTGAGTGAGCAATCGCAGAAGATTAGGTCGCACAGGGGCTTCTTGCGGTCGGCGTCAAACGGGTCGATTTGGTTTTCCAGAAACGCCGAAACGAGCGTCAGACCCGATGCACGGACTTCCGCAGCTGTCGTGCTCGCGTTCGGCTTGCTGGAAAAAGACGACGACGCCAAGGTAGCGATCTTACCGTCTTCCACGAATTCCACGTCCTCCAGGCAGCAATTGTAGACCGCTACGAAGAAGCAGCGCAGCGCCTGCTCCAGCACGGAACGGCTGGCCGATTTACCTGCGCTCCTCTTGGAGGCTTCGTCTTGGGCCTTGCCGCTGCTCCCCCTACTTCCGCCAGCTGCGCTGCTCTTGCTCTTCATCTTCATTTTGGCCGCCTTCTTTTTGCTCGTCTCGTTTTCCTTGCTCGTTTCATTTACGATCGGTTCATCCTCTTCCAGCGCCGCTGTACACATCAAATCCCCAACGTTCAGCGTCGAGTAGAGCCGCTGCATGGCCTCCAGCAAGCTGCACCCCTTCATGTTTTTCCCCGCCGAAGTGTCCGCTCCGCGCAACATCCGAAGAACCGCAACACGCACCTCTACCCGGCTGCTTTCGAGTAGCCCCTGCACCAGAACGGCCAACTGACGTGCGAGCGTGCATTCTAGCTGTTCGAGGCGCTCCTGTTGACTAATCCGTCGCTTTTTGGGAGGTGCATTTTTGTTGTTCCGGCCGCTCGCACCACCGAACATGTGAGGCATATCGAGATCGTCCTCTCCAACATCCGCTTCCGCTTCGGCCTCCTCGTCATTGCCAGCTCCCTCTAGCGCCGCTTCGAACTTCTCCACGGTTCTCGGCAGCAAGTTCGCAACTAGCTCGAGGCAGTCGAGGTTGACCGCGAGAGCGTCGTCACAAGCGGCGCGGTCGAAGTAGAAAGTCTCGATTTCGTCCTCCTGCTCCCCAACATCCGCCCTCGTCGCGGCCAGGTCGAGCACCCTACCGAGGCCGAGGAAAGCGAGCCGGCGCCACTCCGGGACGGCAGACTTCTCTGCGAACCCCTGCAACAGGGTGCACAGACTGTGAAGAAGGACAGAGCGAGGAAGTGGCTCATTCATCTTTTCCTGCTGCTCGTGGAGCGAGTGCTTTGCAGCCGCGCCGCCCTCGCTCTTCCGCTCCACACCCGACCCTGAGAACCGTAACTCGTCGCTGGCTTCGAGTTGCAGCTCGCCCTTCGCCTTCCGCTTCTTCATTTTCGTGACCGCGGGTCCTCCAGCCGGATAGGTATCGTTATGACCATCTGCTGCCTCTGCGACGCTTGAGGAAGCAAAAACTTCGCCCAGAAAGGCCAGGTAGTACTTCTTCGCTCGGTCCCGCTGTTTCTTGTTGCGCCCTTGGGCGGGCGGGTGCTGCAGATGAGCCGCCGCAGCGTGAGCAGCCCCCCGACCGACGGCCGCGTCTCCTCCCCCCGCATCGTCAGCTGGAATCACAATCTCATTGTTGTTGGCAGCTTGCGCGACGGACGAGCCTCCTTTTCCACCAGCGCCAGCTGCTGCGCCCGTTGTAGTGACCGTGACGGAGTTTCTGACGCAGCGGTCCACCAAATCGTCAATCAGCTCGAATTCCTCCTTCGCCGGCATCAAGTGTCCGCTTTCTGCCACGTCAAGTAGGAGAAAGGAAAGATCGAAAAGGGCTTCGTGCTCGTCCTTGTCGACTTCTTGCAGCCACTCTCGAGCTACCGAAGCAGCGTGTTTCCCGCTGTTCGCGCCGGATGACTGCGCTGCGAGCAACAACCGGGCGAGGAGCGGAGAAAACGAGGAGGTAGAGGTCTCTGCAGGCGGTTTCTTCTTTTCCACTCCGCCCGCGGGCGGGGGGGCGTCCGAAGGCTGTGAGGCCGAAAGCATGTTCTAAGTTGTCCAACTCTCTACCTCTATCCTGCTCGTGCAGCTTCTGCTGTTCGTGCTCCGTTTTTCTGTGCTCTAAAACATGAAGTAGCACCAGAAGTTACCAGGCGATAATTGCGGGCGGAATGATAATGATTGGACACGCGCGCACGCGAACGCGATACCTTTTCTTCTTTGATTGGGGACAATTTGTAGGCGATCTCTCTGGGAGTCGAAGAACAAAACGCGGCTTTGTATATTTTCTTCAGCGTCGTGTCTCTCTACGCGGCCGTTTTGAATATCGTACTTGCCTCTCGTGCTCGTCGAGTCGATCTATCACTCCATTGTCATCGTACGCAAAAAACAAAGGATGATGATCAACATACTTAAGTACTTATGCATGAACAAAAACAGAAGGGCACTACACAGGAACGGCAGTACTACGATCGAGTTCGAGCGCCCTGGAAAATAACTACAAGGAACGACTGCAGCACGTGGTCTCGCTCTCGGGACTGGTACTGGATTAATTTGTTTCAAATCCTAGATATTGATATTAATTTTTTATTTTCGTTAGATGTTGGGTTCGGCCACTGCATTTCCGTTTCCGTAGGCGTAATCGTGTCGCTGTCGGAGTCGCGTTGTGAGGATCCGACTGCGATGCCCTCTTAGAGCCGGTCCTCACTCATTAGATTTTTCTTTTTTTTCTGTCAACTACAGGGACGACTCACCAGCTCATCTGCCTGCCATTTCAACATTTTTGCCCAACTTCTACACATCTTGATCTTCAAACAATATCATCGGCCCTGCGCAACTTGAACTTGCTGCATCGGCACGCCTCCACCCACAGTTCCTGCCCCCGCGACAGTACCCAGACCCGCGTTTATTCTGGCCTTCGTCTTACTGTACTCCTCGTAGGTCAAAAGTGAGAATTTTGGAGCGCCGCCTGCTGAATTCGCCTGGATGATGTTCCAGATCATGTGGATGTTTTCGGCATCCTCATCCGTGCGCACGATCACCCAGCACGAGTCGTCGCTTACGGGCGCGATCGTGACCGTCACAGGACTCCACACGCGCATGATCTCCCACCTGGGAAGAAGCATGGGATCCATCCTCGGAGAATCGAAGTTTGAAAAAGGACGGCAAGTTAGAAGTAGACGAAGCAGCAGGTAGTTGCGACGCGGGGTCGCACGATTGAATCGCAGAGGTGGACGAGGAATCAAATCAATGCAGATCGTCGGACATTTTCTGTTCGCCTTCGCATGATAAAACGAAAAGCACAGATAGCTGCGTAGTACAACGACAACCTCTAGCGACGTAGTACAACCTCTACGCAACGGTACCTTTGCCATCCTTTGGGGTATCCTTGCATGAAGAAGTGTCTTTTTCCTACGGCGTTCTGCGTGTCGAGGGTGCTTTCTTTCGCCGCCAGGTCGATCATGTTGGGTTGCGTCCGCACAAGTCTGATCTTATTCAATGAGTACTGGAACAGTTGCTCGATATGCGGTATGTCTGCCCACGACAGCGCTTTCTTCTCCAGAATGTAGTTGGCCTGAAACAAAAACACCACCGCCGTCAGCAGGGAATCGTACCCCGCGTCGTGGGTAGAAAAGTCGCTCATGTTCGTACCACGACGCGCTGGCTCCTGCTGCTGCTGCTGTTCCACAACTCGTTGGCCGCCCTGGCTGCCGTTGCCCGAAGATTGGAGCGTCGTCATGTACTTCTGGAAGTGGTAGGGCAATGCGTAGCCTCCGTCTGCTGGTGCTGGTGCACCGGGTGCAACTAGAGTTGCTGCTCCAGAACTACTGGTGCAACTAGAAGAAACCGCAAACTTAAGCGATTTGCTCGCGCACGAGGAGACCATGAAGTCACACAGGTCGGGCAGGGACGACGGTGGCGACAGCACGGAGAGCAGTTCGTGGCCGTCGCTCATGTACTTTGTGTCCACTGTTTTTGGGAACAGACTCAGCCACCGACGCTTGAAGTCCTCCACTGGCGCTGTTGTCGTTGTCGTTGCGGCTGCAGGGGTGGACGACCAATTCGTCCTGCTCTGATCCTGATGAAGCATTGCTGCGCCAGGGTCCAGTTCGCTGTTCTCCGATGGGGATTGCGGCCTCAACTGTGCTTTGCCTCCCGTATCTCCAAGTAGATCTGGAATGATGAGCTTACTGGTCATCTCGTTTTCAGACGCGGCTCCCCCGCCTCCTCCAAGCGGTAGGTCGTCGAAGAAGGTTTGGTAAACGTGGCAGATGTCGTAGAAGCAGTTGTGTCCCACTAGCAGTTTTCCCGACTTGGATATCGCATCCAGAAGCTCCCGCACGCCGCGTTTTCTTTTGATCACGTCGATCTCCTTCTGGAGGTGCTTCAGCTGTCCGTCGTACACGTCGGCCTCGGACTTGTAGACCGAGAGAAACCTCCCATTCTCGTTCCGCGTGGACTGGGAGTACACCTGCGGGAACTCCTGCGCGATCACAGTGTGCAACAGCAGCCGCTGGAAAGCGTTCTCCATCGGGATCTCCAGCTGGTCAGGAGAAGAGGGGTCGCCGACCTGGCGAAGACCGATTAAATTTGCGTCGATAAGATGCCGTAACATCAAGGGCATAAACTACGTCTCTGCCTGCGGGCAAAAGCACAACATTCATTTTGAGCTTGATTTAAAGCCTCCTTGC
>RXOD01005919.1:0-11984 GCA_005223375.1 Amoebophrya sp. AT5.2
CGAAAAACTCGGACCGCTGTCCGTGGAGACGTGGAGTCTAGGGAAGTTGAAGGCCCAAAAGAATCACTTACCACTTTACTCACTTACCAGCTGGTCCCACCATATATCTCGTTCATGGCGGCTTCGCGTTCTTCCTCGTCCTCGGAGCTGGACTCGGATACGACCCGCATGTCCGCCTCGACGATGGTAGACCCGCCTGGTGCTGCTGCACCAGCTGCCCCTGCCGCGCCTGGTACCATTCCAACGGCACTGCCCATCGCCATCTGCGGGCGTGGAGGGGGCTGCGGCGGGGCCCACGACGCGGCGACGCCGGCAGGGGGGTGCGCTTGGTTCAGGATATCGTGCGGAGATGTGATCACGGCACCGGGCGCAGTCGAGAACTGCGGTCCGCCGGACTGTTGGGCAAGAACGACAGGGCCGCCTCCGGAGGGCTCCTCCTCATACAGACTGGTATGAAAAGAAGTAAATGAAAAACATGACCAAGCAAGTTTAGGGAGCTTATTAAGATCATTGATCGTGGCTGTGGCAAGACAAATGTCGTCTATCTATAAGTCGCTTTCTATGTCAATGTCTGAATCGGGGTAGCACCTTCTGACGGCGTCATTTCTGATCCCGGCCGCTCCGGGGATCGTTCCTCCTCCTGCTGGCGGTAGCGCCCCCAGCGTTCCCAAATTCGACGCGTTGGGGTTTGCTTGGATCATCCCCTGGCTCTCGAGCATTCCGCTCGCCCGTCTTTCCGCGTCGGCGCGCAGACTTTTGATGTTCCGCTTGCCCATGCTGGTCCCATTCCCTACCACCGGCTTGGGCGGGATCGTCGTCCCCGGCTGCAGGTCGTCGCTGTAGGCGAACCCTGCCAGGTTGCTGCTGCCCCCCTCCTGATGCGGCTCGCGACCCGGCGCCTTGAATGACCGCTTCACAAACCGCTGGTCGTTCACGGCGCCGCTACCCTCCTTCGGCCGCTGAAACACAGGGCCGGCATTCTGCGGAGAACTCTCCTGTTGAAATATTGATGGAGATAGGCCCGCTGCTGGAGCATGTGACTAAGAGTACTCACTTCTCTCACATCAAATATTTTTCATATTCAGACCATGAATTGAATCGCGTAAACAAAGCATTTCGTCTTGCTCTTGATCCCTCTGCAGGAGCTTCGGTTCCTGTCGAAGCAAAAGCTGCAAGATGAAGTGGCGTGAGGGCAATTACAACTATAGTAGAACTACCTAGTTTTTACCCCTAGTATTTGGTCGTTTATCCCGTAGTTGCGCTGGTTCCGAAGCAAATCGTTTGGGTTGTAGCCAGGATTTCCCGCACCCCGCGATTTCCAGTGTGGCGACACGTCGTTTTCGCAGCTATCGGTATCGGAATCCTTCTGGAAACCTTCCATTGGAGTGTGGTCAACTAGTCGCCCGTCCATTTGCGTCATCCGTCAAAAATACACTCACAATCCAGAGGAACGAACTGCGGACCGATCCGATTCCTTGCCCGTAGCACTTCTATCGAAGATCAATTACTTAAATGAATTTCATCAGCAGTCCACCTCGTAGACTTAGAGCGAGGCCGTCGTGGTCGTCGCAGTCCGTATATTGACATCAAGCGTAGAAGATGAAGAAGTCAAGCGTTACTAAACTAGTGATAGCGATGACGAAGTAGTTGAAAGAAGAATATACAGAAAGAGAAAATCTTCAAAATCAAAGGTTTATTAATCCGACTCCGACGTCGTGTACAGCTCTAGTCCTATTGTTCTTGCCGAAGTTTATGCAGCAAGACACTTTTTTTTTTCGTTCTTTTTCATCTGCGCGTCTCGCATCAGGGCGTGCTCAGGGAGAAGTCGCTATCAGAAATACAAATTGGTTTTGGTTGTCTGCAAAATGGTTTCGACTGCAGCGGCGGGAGGCGACATCTTATCAATCAATCCAAATGCTGTTCCATGCCCAAAGCGGGACGACGTTACTCAACATACTCTCCATCAAGCGGTTTGCTGCATGCTTACGCTTCTTTCGGGGAGGGGTCTGCAAGCTGCTGGGGGCGTGAGCTCAAAAACATCAGAGAGAGGTTGCAAAACGGACAAATACTGAAAAACCTTCAGTGTTCTCAGCATCAAGCAGGTGTGAGTCCTTGTCATGCCGTTCGACTTCAAGCTCATCTCAATCCCAACCGATTGAAAACAACATTCGTTGACCACATGGGACAGCCTGTCAACAACTCGGCACTTCAATTTCGTACGTAGATCGATGAGTTGCCACATGACGCGGATGACCAACAGGACCTGCACAGCATCATGAATTTATTGAGGCAGATGACATCGAAGAGAAAGCAAGCTGGTGCAGAGCAGAGCGGGAAAGCTGGCGCCGCTGTATGAAGCAGAAGAAATCAACACGACGAAGTAGACCGAAACACTGAATCTCGCGGTGAGCTGCAGGCCGGCCCATAATGACCGAGGTGCAGCACATCCGCATCGTCGTTGCTCTGCTGGCTCTCGTCCCATCTGGGATCTGGCGGGCGCTCCAGGCATCGATGCTATAAATAAACCCAATGGTTTGTCCTGTCGTGCGTGACCACAGTCCGGATTTATGTTTGAGTCTGAGGCGCTGACGCTCTTCTTCTCACTGACGTGGAGGACGGAGCGGCCCGCGTCCGACGTCCATGATGCATGGATGAGGATGACCTTGCAAAAAGATGGAGAAGAAGCAGCTACATGATGGCGCACTTCTTTTTCTTTACCGCGTTTTTCGCAATCGTGGCCTTTCGCTGTTCTTCCCGGAGCAGCTTTGGGTCAACTTTGTGTGTGCGCAAAATCAGTATGTCGCTTTCGGAAAAATCCAGTATCTCAGTGTCCAGCAGTGCGTAGGTTTCTGCTTGGCTCCTCCGGAACTCCTGCGCCTCGAGTGGGAGAACGCCGCCGGTCTCCGCCGTTATCGCTAATTTCAGTTCCTTCACGGAAAGACGCGGGGGGACCAATACTTGGTACCTGCGTTCGCGTTCAAAGTACGTAGATTGATTCGTTTGAATTTTCCAATAACAACCTATAATCCTATCCCTATCTATGTGTAAGAACCTGATCATGGTCGTGGTCGACTGAACTATCTTTCATGTAGTACTTCTAGAAAAAGAACTCCGTCGCTTAGAACTAGTTCTTAGTACTGTCTGAGTAAGTATCTACTTTCTGTTTCTTATTTTTCCTTAGGCTGAGTTACGTCGTCTCCACATCGCCCTCTCGGATGATCGTGATGGACACGTCGTTTCCGGCGCGTGTGTTTTTTGTGAAACTGTCCTCGCCAGTCGCGTGGCTCTCTTCTAGTTGCTCGGGGCGCGCCCAAGGCATGAAAATGTCGTCACCTCCGACCGGCTGCTCTGGTGCCGGCATGATTGCTGGTCCGATGGAAAAGGAACTGCTTCAACTGGGAGCGGGACGAGCAGCGGTAGAAGTAGAACCGCGATCGCGAATGACTAGAACGCGCCCACTACCAGTGCCACGTGATGAAGTCGATGAAACGATAGTACGTCCTCTCGTTTATGTGTACACCAGCGCGGGGAGAATCTGCTGAGTTGACAACATGCATGGCAATGTAATTGGTTGTGGTTCTGCATTTCTTTGCTCCTTCGTCTGCGAGCATATTATATTGCTCCTTCGTCTACTGAGAAGCAAGTAAGGGTGAGAGTACGTGCTTTAATACAGACATATATAACACTCACACTCTGGTAGAAGATTGTCGCGTGACACTCCTTCTCGCATCTTCGTATCGCGACTCGACCACGCACTAAGATTGTGTCCCTCCGCTGCTCCGCCCCGCTCATCTCGTCCAGTGGTCCTGCTTCATCTTGTTCGCCGAAAAGATAACTGATGGAGGTCTTTTGCAGCACAATGATCTTGCGTGCTCAAAGGCATAGATATTCACCAGTAGCAGCACATGAATTATAATTGCGCAGAAACATATACAGAGCCGCGGCCTTGCTTCCAACATAAAAAAGGGATGCATGTAGAGTGAGTCAGGGAGGGTTCTTCATCAGGCCACAAAGTCAATAGAAAAGGAAGCCAAGATAGTATTTACTTAGGTAGGCGTACCTGCTGATGCTCTTTGGCGTTCTCAGAAAGCTTGCGTTCATTTGTTCGCAAACCGGAGAGAGTCAGAGTTAGAGTTCATCAGGTTCACACCTCCAAAATAGTATACTTGTCGGGCAGCCGCCCAAACAAGAACGAGCGTAGAGACTTCTTGTAGCTCGTCCTCATTGCTAGCTCCGTCGTGGTCCTCCTCCTCGCGCCACCGTTTTATAAAATTGAAATAAGTAAATTTTTTGTAGTTGTTCAAGGGACGGAGGTTGTAACTCGCGACCGCAGCTGGTGCCGCCGAAAAATAGCCCTGTGGAATGGAGTTATCAACATGTCGTGGAGGAGTCAGAGTCACACCTTTCCACCCAATCTGCTGCTGCTCGGGGGCGCGTCTTGCTTTACTAGAAAAAGCAGCAGCCGCGTTTTTATAATATATTGTAAATTTTTTCTACTCGTGGCACCTCCTTGCACATCATGACCTTTGCCAAAGCGAGACAGAATGATACACAAGGCCTGTCTCAAGAAAGAGGGAGGCCTGAGACTGGCCCAGAAAGGATAATAGAAGAAGGTGACTCCTCGACGAGGAAGATCAAGATTACATGATCTACGAGAACAACGTCGGGTACAGGAGCAGGTACTTACGAATGTAGTACAACTGAACATGATGGACCTGCCAGTGTCGGTGCGCTGTGAACAAGCTTGGAATCATCAATCATTTTGATGTAGTGAAAGTGATAAAGTACGACCTGGACCTTTTTGGCAAATACGGCCACGAGGCGATGCTTTGATCGTGTCGTGTGCGGTATTTTTCCTACTTTTTCTACCGCCCATCGGCATCCCCAGTGCCACATTGGGGCAATGTTGCCCGGGCCGCCACGCGCACGCCGACGCCACCCCACATGCAGATAAAGATCACAGCAGCTTTAGTTTTCTTGGCGCATGTAGCGCACGGGCCCGACGAGGGGAACGCCTCGCGACTGCAGAAGGGCCTCGATGCGTTTTTGCCGCTGCTCCGCTTCCGACTGCGTTGTTCCTGGCACTGCGGTTGACGCTGCGCCAGGACTCGGCTGCGGCGGGGCTGGCCAGGTCGTCGCTATCGAAGGCATCACAGATGAAGTCTGGGCGCCGGCAGCCGCGCTGTCAATCGCCCCCCGGGTAGATCGGATGTCGCGGATTGGCAGACTCACGGTACCTGGTGATCCAGTGAGAAGATGAAGATCATCGTAGTCGTACACAGATGAGCAGCAGCACAAATAAAAGCAGATGATGATGAAAAACATCAAAATATTAAGCTGTAGAATATTTTTGCGCAATGCTCTTGTACTCAGTGGCGCAAAGGTTTTCAGGTCGCGCTCGGTGAGCTGCTTGTTGAGGTACTCGATAACCTGCTGGTTGGACGCGATCAGAGAATGGGCTTCGTTCAACTTCTCGCGGTACTGGTCAACTTCGCCTTGCAAACCTGGTCCGAGCATATTGCATGACGTCTACACAGTTAGTTATCCGACAATTTTTACGTATCACAGTTTCACTTTCACATCATCACAAATTGCATGATACGGCCCTCGCGATCCCTGCCGTCTACCAGCTCTGTTTTGCGGACGTCCTCCGTTTTGGTCGCCGCGTGCAGGTCGCGTTCCAAATCTGCGATGCTTTTCTCCTGCTGCTGCAGCGCGACAGCTTTCACGCGAAGCTGGGTCGTTGATGAATGGAACATCAAGAAAGTAGAGTGCGCAAATTCAGAAACAGAAGCATTACTATTGTCACCGTCACGTATAATTGTAGGTAAGTAGCTACTTAGGCATAAAGCTGTAGCTGTACCTTTGACTTGAGGTTCTTGACCTGCGTCTGCAGCTTGAGGATGATGCTATTCCCCTTGTTGATCTCCGCCACAGATTCAGCGCACCTTTCCTCTAGCTCCTGGCAGTGAGCCTTGCTTTCCCCGACTGTGGTTGCAAGGGTTGATGTAGTTTGTTAGTTTTATACTTTATTTCAAATTCTGGGCCGAAACTGTTACTTTTATCTGCCATCAAGTAGATGTAGATGAAGTAGTGGTAGTTTATAATGCTGGCGGACGCGGTCGCGGTCGCGGACGCCGCGGCTGGAGCTGCGAGCCCTCCTCGACGCTACTAGCACATCACGTAAAAGCTCGCTGTAGTACGTGTACCTGTATAACCTACCCATAAGATCAACCGTCATCGATCAACTAAGTCGATTACAACAGAGATTGATATGTATATGACCCAGTTCAAGTTGCAACTAGAGCAGTACGTGCTTCTTCGAAGTGTTTTTGTTTTTCTTCGATTTGTTTTGTGATTTCGATTTGGTTGCTGTAGTTCTGTTCTTTCCCCGAGACCCGCTCCTCCAGCGTGAGTATTCTACTGCTTTGCTCGTTGATCTGTTTTTCCTGCGAGAATTTCACCTTCTCCAGGTCGCGACACTGGCCGCGCAGCTCCTCGATCACCTCGGCGTCCATCTTCCGCCCAGTGTCCGAGATCTCCAACCGCTCGCCGTTCTGCTTCAGCGTCAACTCCAGCTTGTAGAGCCGCTCCGAGAGCTCCGCACACTTCTGCTCAGCAACCTCCAGGGACTTGCTCTGTACGTAGTTGTAGTACGTCAAGTTAGTAATTTCATTCTTCATTTTTGAGACGAATTCACGATCTCAAAGAAATTCAGAAAACATCAACTTCTCTTGCAGGAAAAGCAGGAGAATCAGAATAAGTGAGAAATTTTTGAACTACGGCTACCCCTACTGCTACCAGCTCCTCCAGGGCGCTGCAGTACTAGCAGCTTGTGCTGTTGGTGCAGCTGGATCATGTGGATCTGGAGTGGAATCGGTATTGGAAACATAGCTTAGGTACTCACTTAAAAAAGTAGCATCAATACAGACTTGTAGATGAACCTTGGTCCCCAGTTCGTCGCGCAGACTTTTTTCCATGCTGGTTTTTTCCGAGTTGAGCTTCTGCTGGATGGTGCTGATCGCGTGTGCGTGGGTCTCCTTCACGTCGGCGATTTCCTTGCTGAAGGACGCGGACATCGCCTCTTTCGTGGTAAAGAGTTCCATCCGGAGCTGTTCGCCCGCCTGCCGCGCGTTTCCCTCCTGCTCCCGGAGCCGAGCATTGTCGACCTCCGCGATCGCGAGCTGCTTGGCGAGTTCCTCCTTCTGCCCGATGTAGTCCTGGAGCTTCGCAGCGAGGTACTCCTTCACCGCCGCATCGTTGCCCTTACCTGCGCGTGGTTCGATCGATACTAGGGATAGCTGCCCCTCTCGTTGACGTTGTTGATCTACGTACTCGTAGTGATCCATCGATGTTGGTCGTGAAGGAGAATGTAGCTATGAGAGAGTGGAGAAAAACAATAAAAACGAAAACCCATCAACTCGACTTCCACCACCACTACCTAGCGCATTTATTAGCATTTTTACGTCTACTATAGCAATACCATGCATTACCACGGTGACTAGGACTATCGATCTATCTAAAATCTCGAGAAGCAAACCACAAGAATAGTACGGAAGTGCAGTGAGAGGTGCTGCAACTCGCGAAACTGGTTGGACTCCGTGATCGAGAAGAGCGCTTCATGCCCAGACACCACGTTGAGCACGGCGAATATCGCCCCTCCACCCCCTATCGACGCGCCCAGCGTTCCCGGAGACGACACAAAGGAGGTGTTGTCTGAAGATGTTTTTCAGGTTGATGCGGTCGATGAAAAAATAAGTGAAATGATGCAAACGCGGTCGTCCTCGTTGTCTCCACCTAGCTACACCTTCAAACAACGAGGACAGATTGGCTCGAATACATGCGGGCGACGGTGGCGGTGGTCCGCGTTTTGTTTCGTCGAGCAGTTTGACCAGCTGCGAGGGGAACTGCTGGAAATCGACGAGGAGGCGCTGCTCATTTTTCAACGCGTGAAAGTCGGACTCTCCTAGCACCAGCGAGTACAGAAAAAACGGGTCCGCCGTGTCCGTGAGGTCGCACAGCAGCACTTGGTGGTGCGATGGAGTCAGGTCCAACCTGATGGAGCGATGGTCGGAGGGGGTTGCTTGAATTTGTGATTTAGACATCTTCGGTCCCCTACAAATACCGCGACCACGCTTAACTAAGTGCGTGCATATATAAGTAAGCACACGACAGCGCACCAGCACCGCAGCGCTTCAAAAACCGTCTGTACCGTATCTTGACATTGAGCGTGGCGACGCTCTCGTCCTTGTCGGTTGACTTGAGTTTCACCGAAATCGTGTCATTGTACAGTATTCGACCCGTTTCCAGCAGAGACATCGTCACTACGTTTCTTGATCTTGTGCAGCGGCGATGGTCGCGATGCGTCCTTCTCCAGCGGCTTCTCGTTCTACTTCTGCCGACGTGACGGTCCGCCCCCTCCCCGCAACTTTCAAACTTGTGCCGTCCAAGCGGGAAGTCAAAGCTGAGCGCCTAGCAGGTCGCTGCCCTTACCCTAAGAACCTTCACGTTAACTTCTACACACCTGATGTCGGCTTCCATCGTCTTGGGCTATAATTCCTCGGGCGCCAGCTCGGGCGGTGACCAGCTTGTCACGATGTTCCGCTTCCGGCCATGGAAAGTGCGTGCGCGTGCTGTGGCCGTCCTCGGTGTCGGTCGCGGTCCGTCCAGCAAAAATAAGTTTGAGAAGCTCAAGGTGTTGGTTGCTAGCGGTCGGTGATCCAATTCCAAAAAAAATACACGAAAAGTAGGTCTTCACCTAGGGACAGACTCTACGAATTTCTAGATCTAGTAGTACTCCAGAACGAAGATAATTAATAAAACAAGTACTCAAACAATGAATCTCATTCTCAAAGCCAGTCAGTGGTCAAACGAAAACTTATAAAAAAACCGACGCAAAGGCAAACGAAAACGTTTTATCCAGTAGGTCTCCTGATCCTGGCACTAAAGTGAGCGTTTACCGGCATGAAGTAGGGCGGCTCATGCGACCAAGAAACATCGTGTGGCAATTTGCTCGTGGGTCTTTTGCCTTTGTCCTCCTTCATTGTGCTGCAGCCTCTACATACGTAAGTCTCTAACTTACAATCACTCACTTCCATTTCCGTTTACCGGGTCGGTCTTGTTGCGTGAACGACGACGCATCTTTTTTTCTGCAAAAGCGCCTAGTTTGTCAAGGCGTGGACGTCGCGTGTCGCGATGAACATGCTGAACAGAACACGACGGTTCATCAACCTGATCGGGTCTGGCAAGGAACCAACCGTTCTTGAGGAAAAAAGCGAGTTGTAGCGATTAGCTCGGTTCTTCAAGCTGTCAGATTGTGGAAATGAAGCTCGGCGCCACTGCAGAATAGACGTTGATACTTTTCTTGCCAAGACGGGCGGTGGAGGTCGCGGATCCGGACACAGTTTGCCTTCATCGCGTGCTGATAACGCGTCGGTATTAAACCGGCGCCCTTAAGCGGCACACAGAAACAGAATCACTAGGGTCAAAGTGTGGTTCTCATCGCAGCAGTAGAAATGGGTCGCTCACCCGAATGACGGATGGTGGTCGAAGTCGTGGAGTAAGACGAGTAAGTGTAGTAAGTTGTGTACTTAGACTTACTTACATACAGAAGATACTAGAGGAAGACAACTGGAACAGGCGTTCGAATAATTCCAATTCGTCACCAGCAACAAAATCAAAATGCTCAGATTCTTAGCTGTCCTCCAGGTTGATACTGTTACCGAACTTGGTGTATAATTCCTTCTTCGTTGAGTCCATCTCCGTTTTGACGGTCTCGATTCTGTCCGTCATCGTTTTGAGGAGTGATTCGGTCTTTCCCTTCATCTTCTCCAGCTTTTCACCGGCCTCCAGGTCGTCCACGGGGACGAAGCAGTCGCCAAACTTAAACATCAGCCCATCCGCCTCGAGGCAGCACTGCACCTCCTCCTCCGCATCGGCAAGCATCTGCAGAGCCTTCTTTACCTGCAGATGTCGTACGATACAGGCAAAGTGGGGGGTAGGTCGTACGATACATCATGTCGTGGCTGTAATGCGATTTACGCATGCAAATGGAGCGACGCTAGGCAAAACTGAAGTTACATCACTACTACTACAGTCATGAACACGACTTTTTGCGGCGAGGGTGACTGAGACATGCAGCTGCAGCTGCTCGGGCAGCGGTACTTGAACCTGTTACCTGGGCTTCTCAGAAGCAGAAGTTTGGGAGAGTGAGTGAGAAAAATTAAGTACCGTGCCTAACTACCATACTAGGGGAGCTAAGCCTATCCGGTGATCTGTTGTTACTCCGCCCCCAGTAGCTTTCACTACTGGGTTCCCCTGTATCTGTCGGCCAACAGATACAAGACCCCTAGCGGGCGATCACCTCCTCCTCCGCATCGGCAAGCATCTGCAGAGCCTTCTTTACCTGCAGATGCGATCCGATGCGGAGGTAGTGTAAGTAGGTCGTACAAAACACGTCGTGGCTGTAATGCGATTTACTTGAAGGCAGCTGATCCTTGAAGTTCTTGAAAATTGATGGACCTGGGGCTGCACGAGCTAGATGAACGAAGCCAATGAAACCATGCAAGTAGCAATAAAATCAAACAGACGTACCCCCTCGATCTCTGCTGAGAGCTCTTTGAACTCGGTGTTGAGCTTTGAGAAACGATTTATTTTCAGCTGATCCTCCTTTTTCACCTCGATATCCTTTGTCGCCACCGGCGCTGTTGACCCCGCGTCGGCCGCCATGGTGCTTTTGCGAAGATCTAGACGCGAAAGTAGATGACTTCCACGAAGTGGAAGTTGCTGAAGTACTAGGTCCAGTTTTTAGTTTTAATACTCTTGTCTTTACACTTGATGTTTTGAGGTCGTTGACGTTGTCCATCCAGGTGCAACTTGCACTTGATCTTCGAAATGTCGCTGGTGACGTTTTGGCAGATCTCATTCTCAAGGCATTCCCATTGGGATTGGGGCTCAGTCTTCTACGTCGTGGTCGTGGATCTTATGAATATAGGATTTGAAAGAGTGATCAGGCCGGAGCTGCACCAAGCAAGGCACAGCGATGGATGAACTTACTGCAACGACCGAGCGCATTTCAGGTTTGTCTTTGTGTTTTTTTTCGAGTTCGAATGCCGTGCTCCGCCATCAGGATGCAGCAAGCTAATCGATCCGCCCCCTGTGTACTCTACCGCTACATGTTACAGGAGGCGGCAACAACAGCAACACAGTTTTACTTTCAACATTTTCTCCTGCGGCGAGCCTGCAGGCCCTGCTGGTCCTCCAAATGCATCTGAGCGCGTGGCACTAATGGTGGTCGGAATTTCAGGTTTGTAGCTGTACTTTATCGACTTTTCTTCAGAGGGCGTCAGACATCCTCTCCGGTCGGCGCTTTGGTTCATGATGTTCATCTTCAAAGCAAAAGACATTTGCTTCCGCACAGCAAGCTCGGCAAGGACTGGGCGAATGCAATAAAACTGTTCTTCGAGGAAGATAGGAAAGAGCGTTCCCGGAGCGAAAGCCGAGGCTTGCACGGAGCACGCATCCGGCGCAGGGCAGAATATAAAAGCAAGCCTTATCGAAACAAAAAAAAACCTAGCTGAAGCCGAAACTTTCGTCAACATCTTCATGGTCTGGCAGAATCAGAAACAGAATTGAAAAAGTGGTTGCTACTACTACGAGTACCGCGATACCCTATTATTTAAGTGATAAAAAAATCGTTTTTCGGGTTATCTTTCTGCAGGGCATCAAGGAGCAGCGGGCCGAAAACTTCGAGCATCGGGGGGGAAGGGTGTCGGGGCATCGCGAGAGATGAGCCATTCTGACGTAGAGGGGGGAGATCATGCAACAGCTGGAGAGTTCCAAGCAGAACGGGAGGGAGGCAGCAGGAAGCGACACTCTAGGTTGAGGGGGGAACGGCTACAGCAGTCCCTGTGGGGTGCTCTCTGTCTGTGGGGTCCCAGCACGAGCTACAGGGTCCCATAGCCCCTGCTGTCCTGGCGGCCGCG
>RXOD01005920.1:0-11978 GCA_005223375.1 Amoebophrya sp. AT5.2
GCGCCTGCGACGGCAGGTCCGGCCGTTCGGCGTCGCAAGTCGAGCACACCGTCCTCGCTGTCGGAAGAATCCAGAATGATCACATCGCCGTCCTCCATGTTCATTGTGGACAGTCGTTTTCTGATAAATATCGCTGGGAAGAATAAGAAAACCAGTCTTCTAGTACCTATTATTTGATTTTCGGCAAAGCGATCAACTACTGCCGGAGGTAAAATCGCAGTCGACCACTTCTCGGCTTGCCGTTTTACCAAGCAAAATTCGCAATTCTATGTACTAAGTAGTTGTGACCTTTTGAAGAGCAGCCAGGCCACGCACTGTCGATTACTACACGAAGAAAAGTCGGAACATGCACAGCTTTACGTGAACTGATTATGGGATTAGAATCACACCGACGGATCGGTTCATCGGCTGCGCTCCGCTTTGCAATTATCTCGTGAATCACAAAGCAGCACGTGTCATTTGAAGACAAATCATCGACAGCTGTTTTAATCATTTCGGTGCCTCTTGGAAGTTGAAGTGGCCTGTTTCTTTTGCGTGTGACTGGGCGTCTTTCTCCCCCACGAGCAGTTTGAAGCAGTGCTGGCACTGCAGCGTGAAATTCGCTGTGTCCGTGTATTGCTTCTGCTCTTTCAGGGCCATGCCCACCGACAACACCTGCGCCACCACGTCGTCGTCGTCCAGGGCGAACAGCGTTCTTCTTCCACCCGGACCCGCGCTCGCGCAGCAGGCGTCATAGTGGATTCCGTCGAAAAAGACGAACATCCTCGCCGCCGGCCGCGGCACGGCAGCAGTCCCGCCATCGTCGCTGAGGTGCGGGAAATACTCCAGTCTGCAGTTTTGGATGTCGCAGGCGGCAATCTGCACGTTGCACAGCTTGCTCAGCAGGGACAGCTCTAAAAAACCCCCCCACGAGCTCGATTCCTGGATCCACCCCGCGTACTCAAACGACGTTTTCCCGCACTCCGCCAACGTAAAAGCGTCGTAGTCGCACGGGGTGCTTGCGATTTCCTTCCCACAGTGCTCCCGCAAGTGGTGGGGACCGGCGGTCTGGAGGAAGAATCGGTCGTTTTGGAGTAATGTGGGTGAGAAGGCGCAGTCGTTCTTCAGGTTGAACAACACGGCGGCAAAGAGACAACTGTTGTCAGCGGGAATCACGTGCCGCTCGACCGCGGCGCTCTGCGGCAAGGGGGGCGGCCCGCAGAGCGCCGCGGTCGGCGGCCTCGTCCCTAGACCCGTGGTACTGCTCGAGGAGGCGGGTAGTTGTGATTGCGAAGCAGAAGCAGCTCCTCCGCCCACTATTTTCGCCGAATAAGATGCAGCTGATGACGAAGCGGGGGCTGCACGACCCGGTTCCTCCGTGGTGACCACCGTTCCCTCAAAATCGCGCAAAGCCGTCGAACTTTCTTCGACGATGACTGCGTCGCGGTGCCGCAGGCCAGTGGACTCGAGAGAAGTGCTCGCAAAGCTTCCGGCCTTGTCGATGTCGATTATTCTGGGGGGAAAGCCGCCCTTCCATTGCTGTCGAGACGCGGAAATGCCAACACTCGACGCGATCGCGGACAAAAGGTCCGCGACCGTCGCCCCGTCAGGCAGCTCGAGCCGCGCGGTCTTGCCCGACGCGCGAATGGAAAGCTGCATATTGATGAACTACAGTCGTAGAAATCCTGCGTCCCGCGCCTGGTCCTGCACTATGATTGATTCTTAACCAACAGGTCAGAGTAGGAGGTTCATGCGATATATATAAAAAAGCATTAGCATAGGAACATCGTGAACATTGATTGCGATCTCACAGAAATGCTGATGAATAGGCACAAGTTATTTCGATCCGATAAACGGCCACCTCCTGTGGTGGGCATCTCGCTCGTTGGTGGCGCGGAGGCTGCTAGCTTTGCGCTCGTACCCTTCTCGCATGGCTGCGACGCTGGAACACATGCGAGCTCGCAGCGCAGCTATGAAGGGACAAAATACAAAGATAGAATAAGAAGAGGCCGTCAGGATTCAGCCCAACGGCTGAATATTTGCGGAAGGGTGGCGGAATCCTTTCAGGAGGTCGAGCAGCACGAGCAGCACGAGCACACGATTCGAGCACACCGACGCGCGCCAGATCTTGCTGTTCACGACCATCGGATCACGACCATCGGATCTTGGTTCACCACTTGATGTGGCGAAACCTTGTTGTTTAAAGCGGAACAACTGGTATTCCCACGAAACCACAAGTTTTCGATTTTCAGCTGCAGGGGGCACGTCATCAATGGCCAGACTCGGCACCGATTACGGGACACACATGGTCTTCCGTCATGACTTTGGGCGCATGCCAGCCCGATTGCGAATGCCCAAGAAAGTCCTGTTCATCAGAACAGCAATCTTCAATGCCGCGGTTCCTGTGGTGCGTTGATTGCTCTCTCGGACTTCTCTCCGGGCCTCCACGGCGTAGTTCTTGCGCAGATGCATGTCTGTTCTTGGCAACAGTGACTGCTGAAAAGTAAGACTGATGATGCTGCGATAGAAGCAAACGCGTGGTAGTAGTACCTATGCCAGCATGGGTATGCATGATCTAGGATCGCCGCCCCGCGCGACGAAGTTCACATACATGTACGATGTGTAGCTATCGTTGTATCTTCCCCCCGTAGAGGCGGGGAATTTAGGTAGGGACTGTCGCGCATTGACCTACACCAGCAGCGTCAGATTGAAAGTGCGAACGGCTGGATGCAAGTCGCCGCGCTATGATTAGTTATTGTGAAAGCCCACAACATGCCATGAGGGCATGCTGTGAGCGATCGATGAAGGAGTGCTTGGTGTGGGTTGAAGGTCTGTGCAGTATCTACAATAGAGATCATGATATAAAACGAAATAAATTTAGCCTAATCATCTGTGGGTAGTTATCGCAAAGCTCGACGACCCGCACACGGATAGAGCGCCGCGCCAGGCCGTCGCATTTCTTTCAGGAAAGCAAATTGATAAAATGGCCAAGGCCCCCGCCACCTCAGGGGAGCCCCGGCCCTCTCAGAAAAGTAGTTCGTGAGCACGGTAGGAATTGTAGGCAGCTGTGAGTTTAAAGTCCAGTGCCGTTGTACCTCTTGCCTGTGCACTCCGTCGACCGCAGATGAACCGAGAGGGTGGCGTCGATGACAGCACATCTTGATTGATTTTGATTCGACGCTACGCACCTCAAGTTCAAGTAGTTAACCCAAAAATTATACACGAACGCCGCGGCCTCTCGGTGATCATAGATCGCCACAATGTCCTACCGTTACTCGGTTGTAGATCTAGCTGAAGCTTCTGCCTTTACGTGAACCAACGTCATGCGCGTCGCGGGTCGTATCTTCATCTACTTCGCCTGCCCACGCACAGGCGCACGCGCGAGATACTTATGCGAACGCGATCGCGAACAGGGTAAAATTAGAAATAGGAGTAGGGCCAGATCGAGATCGTGATCGAGGTCTTGTCTAGGAATAGGCTTAGGCATAGGCAACATACATATAGCAATAGCAATAGCAAATGCAAAAGCTAAAGCTAATGCTAAAGCAGAAGCAGGCGCACGCGCAGCTGCAGGAACTACGACTGCCACTAGATCTAGTAAAAGTAAACGCGGAGCAGAGCCTGAGGCTGACTCTGACATAGGCATGCTACGCGCGGCCCCGGCCGTGGAAGCTAGGACAGTGATCGTCGAGATCGACACTAGCAACAACATTGAAGATCTTTAGCTAAACTCTGACTTTCTACATCTACGACGATCCTAGCGACGAAGTTGACGCTGAGCACCTGCGCGTGCACCCGCGCGAGACCATGCACTATCAAGTCAAATCGTTTCTACATCGTCACGCAGCACGTACTTACACGTAGAGGCAGAAGCTAAAAGGAAACGGCTCCGATAGTAGCCGATACCAAAAGTAAAAGACTAGTCGGACCGCCATGGTGATGGAGCTGGAGGTGGACGTGGAGGTGGCGCCCGACTTCTTTATCACCTGGCGCAGCCCCTTGCCACGCAAATCAAAAGAAGCCGACCTCCCAGCAGCTGCCCACTTAGTTCTTGCGCTTCATGATCATTCGGCGGCGCTTTGGCTTGTGACGGAACTCTTCGGACTCCTCCACCCCGGCCAACAGGTCGTCTTCTTGGTCTTCCACGACCGCGCCTTCTTGGTTTTCCACGTTCTCTTGGCCGCCCGCGAGCAAGTCGTCCTGTCCCTGCTGATCGGCTGCGGCCCCCACGGGGGCTGCGTTCTGCGCGTGGGCTTCGTCCTCCAGGCCCATGCCCTGGCTCCTGGTCCCCATCGCGTCTTCCATAGAGTCGCTCCCGAAGAAGAAGTCGCCCAGCTCGCGATCCTCGTCCACCAGCTCGTGGCAGTTCGGCATGAGGAGTCTTGCGCGGTGGGACTGCATGGACGAGAACGCACGCGCTGCCGAGCGACCCGTGAACCCAGCCGCTGTGGAGGAAGAGCCGGCTGCCGCACTGGAACTGGAGCTCGACGAGGAAGAAGAAGAGGCTCCCACCGCGCTGGGCGCGTTTCCGGTGAAAAGCGCGGCGGACTCTGCGAACGCGACCTCGTTGTCGTTCAGCTCGATCTCCAACGCGCCGCTCAGCACGGCGTCGTCCCCTTCGAACTGCTTGGCGGCCTTCAACGACTTCGCGAGCGTGCTCCTGTTGTCGCCGGTCGAAGCAGCCCCAACATTCTGGATCTGGGACAGCAGATTCAGAGCCAGCGCCTCCGGGGACACCTCCGCCGGCTCCCCCGGGTCGGCCGCTGCAGCAGCGTCCGCGACGGCGGCGTCGTTCGCTTCAGCTACTCCCCCCGGGTTCTTCTCCTTTACTTCGCAGATCGGGAGTTTGGTGTGGATGATGATCCCCATGCCCTTGAGATCCTGTCAAAAAAATCGAACTGGGGATCGACGCCGACGGCATCGCGTAGCTGTAACTAAGTGGGCATCTGCAGCGACGCTCACGAGCACGCGCATCATGGCGCCTACACGCGAACCGACACGCGCCGCGCCTTCACCGGAAGCAGTACTTACTCTTACCAGGATCAGCCGTAGAAGATCAGCGTGAATATGAAGGAGAAGGAGAACGAGAAGGAGGACAAAGTAGAACTCGTTCCGCTTCCGCAAAGGCGAACGCAAATGTAAACGAAGATAGAATCAAAAACACAAACACAAAGATTGATGATACGATCGCGCGCGGCATGAACACGATCTTGTCCTCCTTGAAGCCAGCCGGGCCCGGCTTGTACGTCATCGCCAAGCCCTTGTAGACCTCCCGCCGGGGATGGTTTTCCGCCTTCCCCGTCAAAGTCACGGCGATGGGGATCTTCACCGGCAGGACTTTCATCTTCTGAGTGGCTTCCTGGTCCATCTCGAAAGGCACCGTCACGCCGCTGGTGTCCTCCTGCTTGTAGTGCTCCATGTCCAGAATCAGATTTTCGGACGGCATCTGACGTGGTCACGTTTTGCGTAGGTGCTGGACGTGAATAACTGAGTCTGAGTCTGTATCTGAATCTGAAAGCAGAAGTGCAAGTACTTCAAAATAAAATTTTTCTGGCGCACGCGCAGTCGCAGAGTGATAACTGAAAGCAGGACGCGCCGCGCAGACAGTCTTCTCGGAAAGTGAAAACTCTGAAAAAGAAAAAGCGGAGGAGCTTAGACTTACGCTGGCCTCCGTGCCGGAATTGTCCAGCTTCACCATCCAGTACGTATCGTTGCCGCACGCGGTCTGGCTCTCCAAGAGGCCCTGCATAACTTCTCCGTGCTCTTTCTGGGCCTTTTCCAGGATCTCGTCGCGCTCCTTCTCGAGGTCCTTGACCGGGTCCAGCTGCGCTTCTTGGTTCGCCGGGGGCGCGTTTGCGGTTGTGCGGTTCAGCGTGCGCCGGGTTTGGTTCTGCGCCCTCTGCGCGGCAGCGATCTTGGTTTTGTACTCCGCCGTGGTGTCCTTCTTTTTCGCTTGGTAACGCTTCTCCTCGCACTGCCGCAGGTGCTTGATCTCCTTCTTCTGCGGGTTGACACCGGGACCGGTGATGACGCCGAGCTTTCCGCCGAGGGCCCTCAGCGCGCCGCTCGGGTCGAAGTCGCACTTGATGCGCACGTCTTTGGCCAGCGACGTGCCCGACGGGAGCTGCGCGTTCTTCTTGACCACGCCGAAGTTCCCCATGATGACGCAGTAGTAGATCATCTGCACGCAAAACAGGATGCCGCGGGCGATGACGGCGAGCTTCTCGGCGAGGGACCGCCGCGCCGCGTTTTCGGCCTTGTTCAAGTTCCACACGTCGGGATAGACCAACCCCACGTCCTCCGGGGAGGCCCCAGTGACGATGTCCGTGCTGACGTCCGTGCAGGTCTGAAGTGGAGGAGGTGTCGGCGATGCAAATGCATCGTAGAGAACTAGCCTAAGTAAAAAAACAGCGAGAGCAGCGCTCGACGGAACGGGACTACAAGTTCGCGAGTCCCACTGTAGGGCTAGGAGCAGGGGCGCTAAGGACTAGGCACTGGCACTGGCAGTGGCGCATAATCATAAGCATAAGAACTCCTACTCCAGCTCGAGGTCGAGAACGAGTACGAAGCTGATGCTGAAGCACGAGTAGTTGTAGAAGTAGGCGCCGCTGCCGCTCTCGCTGCAACAACGACTAGCAATGAGTCAGAGACACAGACACAGATAAGCTACTATGTCAATGACTATGACAATGTCTCAGTTTATTTATGTGTCTGTTGGAAGTGGAACTGCTACTGCCGCAGCTACATCAACATCGAGGTCTACGATAACTACAACGGACCTCGAGCGTGACGCCAATGACGTCCTCCCCGTAGGTTTTTCCCTGCAAAGCGTTCCGCATCATCTCGGTTGTGAGGAACATGAGTTTGGAATTGTGGTCGGAGGTGGGCCTTTCGTTCTTCTTCATGTTGTACCGCAGCAGCGTGATCAACGCCTGGCACTCGCGGTTGTCGAGGTTGCAGCCCTTCACTTGCTTCCGGTCGTTTGCCTGCCCGCACCACAGCATCCAGAAGCAGCACAGGAACATGTCCAGCAGCACACCTGCCATCGCCTTCAGGTTGAGGCTGCGCAGCTTGGTCCTGGAGATGTAGACGTAGCTGAGTCTGAAGGCGCACGTGACGGAAGCGAAAGACTAACTGCAGGGAATGACAAGGACAACTACACCGAGGCCGAGGGAGCGGCAAACAAGATGAACAGTTGATAAAGATCATGCGGCAAACCCAAACGCAAAATCTCGATCTGGTCGCAGCCAACGATGATTCTAATGCACAAGCGGCCCTACCCCTAGCGGTCGTGCTCATGGCTACAGCGGACGTGAACGAGGGCCCTACCGGGTGCCAGTGCGTGGAGCAGTGGCTGCAAACGTGGAGGTCTAGCCGCTCCACGAAATTCTGCGCCAGCCAGTGGCTGTGTCCCTGCATGCCAATGGTCATGGACATGCACAGGCGCGCTCCGGGCCAGACCCATTCCAGCTAAAACTTCATCGACAAAAACAAGTATCGGGACGCACTTGATCGCCGCCGCGTACTTCGATTCGTCGGCTCTGGTCCCCCACCTCCGCGCGAAGATCGCCCAGGTCATGGCGATGCCCTTGATGACGGTGAACAGCCAGAGGCACTCGGTGATGTCCAGCTCTTTGTGCGTGGCAGCGCACTTTTCCTGCAATAGTGATTGAAATGCAATCACATCAATAAGAGTAATAGTTTGGCAATGGTATTGCTATTGGTATTGCTATTGGTATCTGTTGTGTCAATTATTAGCATTAGATGCAGAGGGCCATGGTCAGGGAGATGGAGATGGCCAGGATCGCGACGCGTAGGAGTCAAGGGCCGTCGCGACGGCTAGGACCGTTGCCTTGCCTAGATCTTTATCCTAGCCACTGCAGTAGTTGTATTGGGCATGATACCTACGTCGAACTGCGTGCAGCTTCAAAGTCTAAATCGAAATGCGCTGCGGCTATGATGATCCTAGTAGCAATTGTGATGCGGCTACGATGATCCTAGACAATGCGAAAGCCTGAGCGTGGCCGTGAACTTGCGTGCGCTGTAGAACTAGGCCCGCCGCGGGCGCGAGCATAGTCAAAATCTAATTAGGCTAACGAACCTTGAAGAGCTCCAGCTTCGTTTGCTTCGTGATCGACGGGTCCGTCGATGCTTGTGCCGTGTGCTGCGCGTACTCCTTGTCCAGCTGATAGAAATCATAGGAAGTCACAGTCAGCACTGTGCTTGCCTTTACTCAGAAGCTCATCTTAGCTAGATCGGTAGGACAGCGATTCGGACACTGTAGCGATCTACAACTTTAACCCACGAAACCGAAAATGAGAGGTCCGCTCGTGTCTAATTTTTGAGTAGACTCTGACTACAGCAACAGCGACTACCACTTGCGCACGCATTTGCACATGCGCTAGGTCTAGACGGAAACTCAAACTCTTTGCGTCAGCATCTAGAGGCAGAGCCTACTTCCACCTTGAGTATCTCCTAGGCCGTCACCTTCAAACTGCATTAGTTTGACGTAGACGTCCTCCAGCTACCCATATCCACGCTACGTACGAACCCACGACTACGCCCGCGCCCACATCAATTTGTGGCGCGAATTACAATCATGTGCGCCGCGCCGAGTCCTAAAAGCAAGGGCCAGAAGCAGCAGCAGAAGAAGATGCCTGCGATGAAGAAAAACTCGAAGCCGGCGCTCAAGTCTAAGGCTATGTCTGCCGGGAAGCCGGCGGCAAAGTCTAAGTCTAAGCCTAAGACTGCGTCCCCGATCAAGAAGAAGGACCTGGACGCTGATGACGGAGAAGAGATGAAAAGCGGTAGCCTCACGATAGATGATTGCCGACGTTTCGGCGATGCGCTCGAGGCAAGCTCGGGGCGCAAGAGAAAGGCGGGCCGGATGTACAAGCTCTGCTGGCTACTTCAGTGCATTACCGGCAGGCGAGGAATGGACGTCAGGTCGCTGCAGCTAAAAGATATAAAAACGACCTCAATCCGCATCGGCAATTCTAAACTTGCCGAAACGAAAGGCGGCCGCGGGAAGCTGACTGATGTCCCGATTGAGCCTACAAAGGTAACGAGGGCCTTTATTGACGCGATGCTGCTCGAGCTAAAGCGCGACGGAAAGCGGCCCTCCGACGCCATCTTTGACTTCCAGTACGAAGCCACGGAGATGAAGACTCGCGAAGTCCGTGCTACGTTCGTACCTCGCGACAAACTGAGCTGTCCGCCGCAAATCATTACCAGCCACACACCCCGCCGCTCACTCGCGGGCCACCTATGGCGGAATGGAGTAAGCACCTCCACCATCCGCAAAATCACCGGACATGCCAGCGCTGAGACGTTGACGAGGTACATCAACAACGACTACTCGTTCCGGGTCGAGGCCGCATCTAAAGTCAAGATGTAGTCTGCGACCTACATCCGCTACATGGCATTGGCAAACGATGATGATGATAACCTCGGCACCAGAGATACTTTGAGAGTATGTGTAATGTTTGCAAATACATTCATCGCACAGGGAGGGTAATGCTTACAAGTAAAGGCAGCGCTCAGCGTGTTAGGGCGTTACTCTGGGGAATATCTGGGTGACTTTCTCCACGAAAGTGCTTGCAAGTGCAGCAGTTCCCTCGTTTTTGACGCGGACGTACAAATGAAGCAATTCCGGGTACTTGGTGCTGGACTCGTCCAGCAGCAGGCACCTCCGCGTCAACATATGGAGAGGATTTCTTAGGAGAGACGAAGCAAACAATGAGGATAAAACGATGGCGGAGGGACTTGTGTCAAGAGAGAAAATATGGAGAGAGGATGGCTATGCGACATCCAATCTTCGTACGTCAACGCCAAAAACAAACGACTTCAGGCACTCGAGTCCCAGCTGCTGCCAAGCGTCGCCGTGGGATTCGCGGCACAGGGTGAACGCGTGCCGCGTGTGGTTTCCGGAGTACACCACCAGGCTTCCGCTCTTCTTCGCGCAGACGATTTCTGGCATTTTTTTGACATATTGAGTGGTCGCCATAGAGTCGGAGCCTTATGCTTCTATGCAAAATATATACGCTGCAAGCACATATGTAGAGGATAAGTACTGTCGCGGGCCGCCCAGCGCTCCGCGATGAGCTCCTTGTAGAGATGCTTCATGTGGCTGTAGTTGCGCAGCGGGTTCTCTTCGGCATCCTTGAAGTTGGTGAGCGTGTCATCCTTACACTTCTGCGGCCCGGACACCGTGCGGTCGCGGAAGCGGTGCTCCACGAACTTAACGATCTGCGCGAAGGACGTGACTTTGCCGCTGGTCACCAGGTGCATGAAGTGTTTCACGTGCGGCGGCAGGGGCAACGAATCCCCGTTGCCCAGCTCGGTGAAGCGTTCCTCAATGGAAACTACCGGCATTTTCGTACTAACGAAGTGCGGCGTTGAAGCTGCTTGGAAGACCGTAAAGCTGGGTTCCGAAGGACCGCAGTGAAAAGCTGTTGCTCTAATTTTGTGATTCACAGCGACGCGAAGCGTCCGCATTACGGCTTACATTACTGGTTGTGCACATGATACAGAGGTGAAAAGTGCTGCGCTGTGAGGGGTTCATGAAGTGATTTTCCTTGGGATTGACCTCGCTACTGAGTCGATTTTACCTTCAAACTCAAGGTCCGTGAATCTGCCTCCGCTGAATCTTTCAGCCACGGCCCTCGTACTTCAGGACAAAAGTCAAGACTTTCAGCCAAAAGTTAGATTTTGGCTGAATAGTTCAACCTTCTTCCTAAAGTCAGAGGGCCGTGGCTGAATCTTTCAGCCAAGGCCTCCTGAGCCTGTCCTTCTGTTGACTTCAAATTGGCTTCAAATTGGCTTCCAAGAGGTGATGATCGGAGGTCTTCCGGCTCTCATACTGGCTTCACAATACTCACAATACTCACAGAATGCCGCTGCAGAAGTGCTCACGACGCCCAGGCTGACCACTTAATACTGTCGGAATTGGAGGCACGACACCCCATTCAGCGTCTGGATTGGCAAGGCGGAGACCGTTATCGACGATCACAGCGAGCTCGTGGCGACTACACTTAAGCCAGTGCGAGAGGTACTTACACAACTAATTTCGTCGCTGTTTACGAGTGTTTTTCTGTTGTATTGTTAAATTTAGTACTCTATAGCTATACAACTGGTAATCAACTTTGCTGGCTGGATAAGCCTTTGCATCAGTGTCGCCCGGGACAAAACAAGCGCTGGACCTGCTTCCGGCCACACCAATTTTCTCTATTTAGAATTAAACTTCCTTCGAAGTCATTGTATGACTATCAATATTCACCGGCTTAAATCCGGCGTCAGAAGACCAACGATTGGTATTACCAGTACATATTTCTACTTGTAAATATAAGCTCTACATCCTACATTTATTTGATAAATAATTCTATCGCTCACGCGCGGATCATTTATGATGCAACTAATAGCACTGCGTCACTATATCTATATGATGTATAATTATATATATATCTTGACCAGATCGGAGCCCAGTGGACCTTCTCAGCCAAAAAATCAGACCCGCAAAAAACGAGAGCAAAAAAAAAAGCAGGCGAAGCCTTGCAGCCATATAAGAGCTACCCCACCACATTGCGACCATGTTGCCACAGCCAAAACAATCACAAATCGCGGCGATTCCCGAACTTCTGCAATATTGCACTGGTGGCGAAAAGCACCCAGAAACACGACAACACACACAAGAGCAAAGCAAGCGCCATGCTGCAACAATCGCGAAAATCATCAGAGCAATATAGAACCAACCACCAAGCCCACCAGTCGAGGGCATGGGTGGCAATGATTCACTCTTGGCGATGGTCAGAGACGCCACGCAACATCATGAGACGACCCGCAATCTGAGACAAAAAATCTCTTGGCCATGGATGAAGACGCCACAAATGGGCGCGAAGTGGTCCGTTTCTTGAGACAAAAAATTTCGTATCTTGAGACAAAAATTTGAAAAGAATTAAAAAGAATTTTAAAAAAACTTGCACCCCCCAAAAATCCTCACG
>RXOD01005921.1:0-11978 GCA_005223375.1 Amoebophrya sp. AT5.2
TATGAACGCACGAAATGCAAAAACCTGTCAGTAATAGAGCCGAAGGAAACGGCCAGGTGGCGGAACGACGGGGCGGGGTCCGCGGAACGGATCGGCGGGTTCCGCCCAATGGATCGGAAGGAGCCACGAGCTCATGCGCAACGCCACCGAATCTGCACGCGGATCTTCCAAGCTTTTGAAAGCTTGTTGTTTAAAGTAGAACCACAAGCATTCGCAACATGTGTATATTTGGAACTCGCGCCCGCGTAACCGCGTTGACGAGCATTCTGCGAATCGCGACCAATCTGGAGCAGCTTGGGGAAGGGGAGAAGGTATCTTTTTCTAATCGAACTCCCCTACCATTCTATACCATCTGGATAGTGAAAGTGATTATGATTGATTATTAAATTTAAAGCTAATGATTCCCACGTGCTGCCTTTTCGCCACCTCCGATTGCAACCCACTTTTACCACATGTACTTTCGTCCGGCCCGGAACGCGTCGACGTGCACGTGCTGGAAGTGGCGACCACTGGTATGCGCTCTGGGTACAACATGCGCGCCCCCGCCGCCCCTGCTGAACGCCTGCGGTTACCGGATCCGTGAACGTGGGGGTGAGCGAACTGTTTGTGAAGTTGCACTGGCTAAAAACAAAGTCTTCGTCAGCGCTTGGCGTCTTCTGGAGTCGATCTCGTACTCGTGAACTTTGCGATCGATACTTGCGCCACGTTTTCGCGAGAGGAAGAAGAAGATCACTCGGGGTCGGGCCTCGTCATCGATATAGCTAACGCAGTCGACATCGAGTTCGCTATCGACTTCGTCAGAGAGAAATCGCCGAGCGATCCGAGTGAACGCCGAGCGATGACGAAGAGGGCAATCCAGTCCCAAGCCGACTCTGGCTCTGCAACTCCATTTCCACGCGCACGCTCCGCATATTTTTAGAAGTAGTTCGTCGCAGCTGCTGCTGCCGGCTTTCTCAACATTTCAACATCAGCCGTAGCCCTACTCGTAGTTTCGCGAAAGCAAAAAGTAAAAGATAATCTCGACGCGCGCGCCCGCCCGTGCTTCTGATTCAATTTCGCGGCCGCTCGGAATCGGCTCGCCTTGCAACTCGCGGACAATCACGTCTGCCGTTTCCGACGGGCCGCAAACCGCAGAAAATGGAGGACGACCTCCTTCATTCACAGAGCTCTGATGAACCGGCCCCGGCTGCCGCGCAGCGGCCTCGGCGTCAGCGACAGCTCGGCGGCAGAAACAGAAATCAAAATCTGGACCTCGGGCTCAACAGCCTTTTTCTCCACGACGACTTGGACTTCGGATTCGATGAGCATGAATTCAGTCAACACCAGGATCAGGACGATGTGCCGGCTCCGGCCCCGGCGCCCGCGCAGCAGGTACAACAAAATGCCCGTGCTCCCGCTGCAGCTGCAGCTGCGGCTGCTCCTCCTCCTGATGATCAAGAAGATGACGACGAGGCTGCTCACCCGAATCACGACCGCGAGCAGGCGTACCACCCGGGACTCGGCCCCGCGGATCCCAAGACCGACGACTCCTTCGTCACTGCTGTGCGGGACCATCTGGAGTCCTTGCCCCCGACCTGGAAAAACATTGCGGTGGTTCTCGACGAGGCTTCCGTTACCCTTGCCGGATTCGCGGAGGCGCCCGTGACCGCGAAAGGGGGCGGCAAAGGGTCCAACAAGCGCAAGGCCGTCGAGAAGGTGAGTTGCGAAGTGCTGCAGAACAACTGGAGGCGGCAGATAAAAAAAACGACCGGCGTTGTCCGAGGAGTAAAATCAGCAACGAAGATCGAGCTCACCCAGTTCGCCACGACGTACCTCAGCAGCCGGCACTTCATCCATCCGAAACATTTCGAGCCGAGTGGGCTGGCTGCGGAGATTGTCGAATGGAAAAAAGGCGAGCGCGTAACTCTTTCATTTTCTCTTTCTTCCCGCATTGCCATCTTTTCCACCCTGGCACGTGCCCGTGATTGTGAATGAATATCGCCGCTCCAACTCCACGTCAGGAAAAGAAGTTCGTGAAGCAGAACGACATCAAGCACGAGTTCTGCACCGCGGCGCAGCTGAACGCCTTCGCAAAACTTGAATCCGACAAAGACCAATACGCATACCTCGAGTGCATAGTCGGCCAGTCGGAAGCGACGTCGACCAAGAAGATGCAGTTCCTGCAGCGATTCCTCGGCGTCGATGATTTCGTGAGCCACAAGAGTCGCTTTCGGTTCTTGACGGCGGAAGAAGCCCAGCAGGTGGACGGGGCCCGAGTGTGGGAAGGGGGGAAGTACCACGGGGAGGTGGTCGATGGCGAAGCGGTGAAGAGGCGGAAGCTGATGAGGCTTCAGAACAACCAGGATCGAGCCGTCGCGAGCGCGGACGCGAAGAAACGCGTGCTGGATGACGCGCGGCGGCTCAACGCTTTTCGCATGGCTGCTGAGCGTGCGGAGCGTAAAGCGGTGCGTGGATACAACTTGATGAAGCGGCTCGATATGTTCACCCTTCTCGATGTTGACATCGCGCCGCTTGCCAATCGATCGTTCGCGGCGAGGGACAAATTCAACAACGCGCACTTCGCATCGGCTCTCGGCGTCGCTCTTCCGAAGTACCACGCGCTGAAGTCCCAGCTGCCGTCGGAAGATGATCGCCCATTCATCTGCATGCGCCTCGGTCCGGACGCCACGGATTACAACAGCGGAAAGCTTTTGGCCAGCGAGTGCGTGTCTGCGAGGGCAAACGAGGACTACAGCATTTCGTTCGTCCAGGTAAATCCGAAGTCCACGCCTCACGACGGCGGTAACTACAGCCTTTTGCAGGATCTGTACACAATGTTGTCAGAGTCGGTGCCGATGCCCGGCGCTGTCGTTGCTGAATGGCCATCCGACCCCATCGTGGCGTACATGGGGTCGTCCGACTGCGGGTCGGATGTGCTGCTGGGGTTCCGTAAGTACCGCGACCTGTGCGGCGGCGCGCGCGCGGAAAGACGAGCAGTTCTTCATGAGATGGCACCGCCGAGACTCGGCCGCTTGTTCCCGGAAAACGGACAGGCGCAACACATGCTGCCGAGTGATCCAGAAGAGTTTCAGCACAACATCGGACTGTGGGCCAGCTTCAACAAACAGCAGGAGGTCCTCGCGGAACTGATGCCCGACTACAAGGACAGCGTCGACCTCACCCGCATTCCGCTGCAGTGTTTTTTCATGCAGGTCATCTGCATGAGTCATCAATACCACCTACTTGATGGCGAACTCATCGAGTTGGTTCACGACATGTACCCGGATTTTATGCAGAAGGTGAAAACCGTCGTGAAGGCGCAAAACCAGTGGGGGTCCCTCAAAGTAAAGACCTTCGCGGAGCACCGGTGGCAAACTTTGCAGGGGACGCTCGACGATCTTGTGAAGCACCAGAGCCAGATCGTCCACGACATTCGCAGCCTCATCGTCAATGAAAAACAACCGGAACTGCAGGTGACCGCCAAGAGTGCGCAAGAGGCAGTCGAGGACCCGTCCCTTTTCTCTTTCTGTCGGTCGTTGCAAGTTGTCCTCGCAGTTACCGACGCGTGCGCCGACGCGACCAAAAAAGATTCTGCCGAGGTTTGGTCGGACACGAAGCTGGAGCAAATGGAGCGAGCGACGCCTTTTTACAGAGCCGACATCCAAGCAATGGTGCAGAATTTCCTCGAGACGCAGGGGGACCTCGATCAGGACGCCCTTGCGATGATCCTGACGCTTGCAGTCCGCCTGCCGGATCGACAGAAGCAGTTTTTTACGTGGCCGCTGCTCTTCAACAGGTTTTTCCCTGAGGATCCAGTGGAGGTCGGGCGGGCTGCTGAACTAGTGCTTGACACGGACTACGAAAAGCGAGATCCGTTTCTCACCCACTTGGTCGCTACATGCTACCAGGAGCTTTGTGATTTGGCCGACTGCCCGACGACGCAGATCCCGTGGCGCTTGTTTAAGATACTGGCGCCCATCTACGTGTGCAACTCAGGTACCGCCGTCTGGGTGGAGGGGGCCCACAGCCGAATCAACAACTTCCGCAAAAACGCGCCGAGCATGAAAATGGAGAAGGCCGGCGTTCTCCACGTGCTGGGGAACGAAAAAAAGTTGGCGTTCGACGAGTGGCAGGAGGTGCAGGCGCAGTGGAAGGCGATGTACGATCGTCGCACCAAAACTGGAAAGCAAAATACGCGCGAAGAAGCACACCTGAAAAAAACAATCAGCGCGCGCTTCGGCATCGTGGACCAACCCGGCAAGCCCAAGAATGCTGGTGCTGCGCGTGCGCTGCGGGCTGGCGAAGTCGTTGTGGTGGAGCCGTCGGACGCTGAAGCGAATGAGAGCGTCGCGCCGATGGAGGTCGTTGAAGATGAAGAAGAGCCCGACGACTGGTTTGGAGACGAGGTGGAGCTGAACGAAAATGGTGTCATGCTTGCCGTGCCCAACGTCGGCCCGCAACACGACGACGAAGATGAGGATCTTCTCGAGGACGAAGAGCTCGCTGCTCATCCGCTGCTGGAGCGCGCTCTCATCATGTGGGACGATCACCACCAAACGGTCCTGGACGAAGAAGGTTCTATCGGCGGAAAACTCGGGCAGCACGGCGCACTGGAGGTTCCGCACAACGTGGCTGTCGAGGCACAGGTTCCCACCGTGTCGAAAAAGTTCCCAGGCAAGAAAACAGTTCTTGCAGAACAGGGCGGGGCGCACGCGATCGGTCTCATGTCGCTGATCCAGAAACTTCCTCCTGCTCCGGAACCAACAAAAACAACTGCTGCTGCAACCGCGAAGGCGAAGAAAGCAGCAGCGAAAAAGGCCGCTGGAAAGAAGGGAGGCTTCGACTTGGCGATGGCGAAAGCGGCACTGAAAAAGCCGCCCGCGTCTCGTGCGGTTGTCAAAGCTGCGGAGGAAGAGTGGGAAGCAGAGGAACCGGTGTACATCTGCTTCTACAAAAGCAAAAAAAAAGGTTACTTGCTGAGGTGCACGGAGGTTCCAACCGACATGCAGAATCTTGGCCGCCAGGTTGCTCCGCTGCAGTATTCGGGCTACGCCGTGAACCTTGAGAATCCGCGGTCCATTTCGGCGTGGGCAACGCGGCCCGCGATCACAACGAAGACGCCGCTCAGGTTCCGCGAAAACTCCTCCTGCCGTTTCATCTTCAGCAAACGGTGGGGAACAATGGTGGCTGTGGCGTCGCGCGGTGCGTGGGTGGAGCGCACAGTACCGCGGGGGAACCTCGTCGTCGAGTCGAAGCGAAAAGAGTTTCAGGAGGATGTGGTGGAGCGGAACGGAACAGCCGGCGGCACGCGGACCCGGCGGGACTTTGAGTGGAAGTCCATTGATCAACTCGCTGCGGTTCCGGAGCTGCGCTTGAGCGAGCGGCTGCGGCGGTTGTCGGTCAACAAGAAGCTGTACGCGATTTTCCGCCCGGAAACTTCGACGTGGACGGCCACGATAAAACTGAAGACGCGGAAGGTTTCGCATTCCGGAACTCCTTTGGACCACGACCAGAGCAAGCGGTACTCGGCGACGACGACGGGGCGGCAGCTAGATCAAGAGTCAATCAAACAGGCTCGGAGAATCTGCCTCAATAAGGTGCTTCTGAAACTAAAAATGACGAACCTACCGGTGCCGGGAGCAGAAAAAAAAGCGGCTGCGTGGCAGCTGGTGGAGCGATACATCGACGCAACAAAGACGTTTGGTAGCCTAGTGGAAGATGGGGAAGGCAGTGAGGAAGAGCCAGATCGCTAACAAGCTAGTTTGTAAAATATACAAAAAGTGATCTTTTCCTGCGTGTTTAGTGTATAATTTTAGTCCTTGGCTTCTGCTTGAACTTACGTAAAAACGTATAGAAAAGGTCGCGCTGATCTAGAAAAAAGCTCCTCCGCGTCACGATATTTCGACGAAAAAGTCAGGGATAAATTTGCATTTTGTCTGCTGTACCAGGCTCAGAGCTGCGTTTGGATCGACCATAGTGACCTATCTTTCCTTCTCCAAAATCCAAAAATATCCTTGATCTGAGGGATCCGCCGAACGGGCTCCGCGAAAGTCTTTCGCTAGATGCCGTCATTTCAGTTCAGGAAGCTGAAACATTTCGCAGATTTCCAGGATTTTCAAGAAATATTCCGCTGACCTGAACCAGAATCACTGATCTGAGCGAAAGGATTTCGCTGAGCCCTCCGCCAGACTTCAACAAAATCATCAATTTATGGCTTCCAACCACAGAGAACTTCGCCATTCGGCTGGAAGTTTATGTAGTTGCGTAGCGTCATTCTTCGCCAAAGATGACGCCGCACGGCGACGCGGCGGACCTCAATGCCGCCTCGATGGGCGTGCCAACGGACGAGGAGATGAGCGAGTTCATGGACAAAGTTTCGCGCGGAAAGCTCGCCAACTTCCAGCAGGTGATCCACATGATGGAGCGCAGACGCACCGACGTCCTGCAGTCAAGCCCGGTGAGAATCACGAAAGCAATTCTCGACATGCTCGGTGAACATCCCTTCAACATCCTCCGGCTGCGGTCGAACAAGGTGAAAATCGTGAAGGAAATGCGCGCCGGTCGCTTCGTCAACCCCAACGGTAAGTACCTGAGTTTCATCATTAATGATGAATAAGTACTACTTTTTTTTCAATGAGTCATCATTCTCATCATTGAATAACACAGACATCGTCGTCGTCCGGAAGGGCGACAAGCTCCTCGTCCTCTCCGGAAACCATCGCGCGCAGGCGTTGCGCGACTACCAAAAGGAGAACGGAAACGCATGCGGCGAAGTGGAGATGATGTATAACTTTTGAGTTATTGATGAAGAAAAAGTATGATGCTTTCGTTTTCATTTCTTACTTCATCGCCTCACTTCACCGCCAGGTACAAGGTCGTCGTGCCGGACGTCAACAAGTGGGACGCCTTCGTCCGCTTGTATATCAGAATAAAGAACGAAGGCCAGACGGGGTTAAGAACAACAATGCCAGAAAAGGTCTACGATGTATTCCCCAGGGTATTAATTTAAAAATAGATACAAATTCGATGCGATGAAAGTGCCATGATTCCCAGCAGTCCGCAGCCTTTGCAATCAAAATCCAACCGCATCCGCAGCTTCTTTCTGCCAGCAATAGTCGCCGTTTATATACCGCATCAACGTCTCCGCTGACTGATGTCCGGTGATAGATTTTATCGCTGAGGGGGCGTGGCCGTTCCGGTACAAGTGGGAAGCTAGTGAGCGACGTGGGGTATGAGACGTAATCAGATTCGCCGGACAGGAAAGCTTGTCCTTCGGGACGAAGCTGGCCCGTGCCTTGCGAATCTTGAGCTCCTCCGCCTCGTACTTAAACGCGAAGACCCGCGGCTTCGCGTCGTTTTCAATTTCCGCAATCATCTCCTCCAGGAACTTTTTAGTTTTCTTGGTCGGTGAGATGGGGACCCACTTCAGAGCGCCACGGCCGCCTTTTTTTTTGGCCAGCTTCGAGTTCCCCACTCGGATTTTGTCGGTGTGGATATCGCTGCTGGTCAGCTTCCTGATATCCATGCCGCGACGTCCGGTGAGGCATTGCAGCGTCCAGCACAACTTGTAGTACCGCCCTGCCTTCGCCTTGCGCCCGCTTGTTTCGAGCAGATGATCTGCAAATCTTGAGCAGTCGCGGATGCTCATGCTGCCCGACCGCTCCTCTCCGTCATTCTCGTCCGCAGGCGGCTTCGCCGGTTTTTTAGCGGCGGGCTTTTTCTTCTTCATGGGTTTTGCAAATGCTTTCATCGCGTGCCGTTTGGGCTTCGCGACTTTCGCTCTTTTCGATTTTGGTTGCATTGGTCGCTGCAGATTTAGATTTCGTGATCTACAACTACAACTGCAAGCGCATGTACTTATCAAAGAATCTAAAACGCCTGCCACAGCTGGAAAAGGAGTACGACATTTTCTGCGCGGACCCGGCAAACGCGAAGATCAAGAAGGTCGACTTTTTCAAGCAGAGGTGCGACAGCACGCACAGCGAGTGCGAGGTGACGCAGTTTTTGCTCGCCGGCTCGAAGTGGGGTACAGTGTCGGTCATATGGGTGACCTACGTACGCAAGTGGGCCAACGCATCGGACGAGTCGAGATACGCCGTCTTCTTCCTGTATCTATTTCTTTAACTTTATCTTTTGATCAAACGAGAACGACTCGCACTTCGCATTTTAAGAAACTGGTAGCGTGCATAGGTTGAGGCCCAATGAAGGAGCTTGTTAGTGATTTCGTCCCGAACTGCGCGCACCAGCTGCGGCTTGGGTGAACAACGCCACTTGCTCGCGAGGATCTCGATTTCAAAGTTTTTCTGATCATCATGCTGATCATCGCCGTGCAATCCCAACGAGCTAATCACATACAGCGGGAACCTCAAGAAGCTCCGGCTCGAGCAGCTCTCCCCGGTCTGCCGGGACATGGCGCTGTGTGCGGTCTGGCAGGCCTGGTGCGGCAGCAGCAGGGGTGACGGCGACTCGCTCCCCAAGGGGCTCGGAAACTTGCTCGGGGAAGACTACGACCTGCTCGAGGCGATGCGGGAGCTGATCAAGTCCAACTACAGGCCCAAGGAAGCCGCCAACTCCAAGTGGAGCGGCCTCGTAATCCACGTGACGGCAGAGATGGTGAGAAACTGCATGTCCGGAAAAGCCCCGGCGGACGGCGTCGTCGGGGTGGACATGACGACCATCGCGGACAACGAGCAGACCGTGATCGCGCAGTCGCCGGACGAGGCGGGATTGGAGTACAACAAGACCTGGGCGCTCTCGAAGGCGGTATCCCTGGCCCGCAAGTCCATGCAGCAGAAGCTGAACAAGGTGGGCAACCTCTTGATCCTCAACACCACGTTCTTCCACAAGTCCGGCGTGGATGGCACCTTCGGGATGATCAAGAAGAACGCGCCGCTCGGTGAGTTGTATTTGTTTTTCTATCGGTCCTCCGATCTTCATCTTCATGTCCGCCAGCAACTTCCGTATCCGATGATGAGTCTCTCGATCCACCGACTCCAACACGCCAGTCACCACCATCGCGTTGGCCAAGGGCGTGCATGTCATCATGGACATCACGTCTTCTGCGGTTGTCGGCGCGATGAACGGCAAGGAGGGCATCGTCGTGAAACCGACCCCCTGTGCGGAGGTGGCCGAGGCGAAGAACCTGCAGACGTTGGAGACCGCCCGGTACAACAACGAGAAGAAGAGGATCGAGAAGGAGTTCGAGAAGGAGCGGGAGGCGATCTGGAAGGCCGGCAAGACCAAGGCCAAGAACGCAAAAAAGACCGGCGAGGAAACCGACGACCGCGACGTGAAGACCAAGGAAAAGGAGGACGAGATGAAGCGCAAGCTCGAGGTGGCGAAGGAAAAACACGACGAGAGGGTGGAGAGCCTCAGCACCATGGAGAAGGACGCCCGGAAGGTCGAGTCTTGGGAAGTCGAGATCAAGGAGTTGAAACACATCCCGGGAGTGGACTGCACTGCGGAGGTACAACACACTTTTTTTTTTCGCGTTGTGTAACTTCTGTTTCATCGTTACACGTCGACTCTCCCGTAGTCGTAGTTGCAGCTCCTTCCACATCGTGTCTTCTTTTCCAGGTCGAAACCGCGCAGCTCAAGGTCGACAACGACCACTACAAGGTGGTGGACGAGACCGGTGTCGACGAGCGGGTCAGCGTCACCGGCGACGACTTGGCCAAAATGAAAACGCTGCCGATCCGGCTGCCGATCGAAGTGGAGGTCGCGGACTGGCACGAGGACAGGGAGCTCCTGGGCAACATGGAGATGACCTTCAAGCCGGGGCAAACTTTCAAGGGCGACGCCATCCACTTCGTCCCGCAGGAGATCGTCGGACCGGATATGACGACTCGGCACAAGTGCCCCACCTCCGCCTCCGAGCTCCCCGAGGAGCGTGAGAAGCGTGCGCAGGCGGCAGCGAATGCGGCGGCGAATGCCAAGGCCAAGGCGGGCCCGAAGTCCGGTTCCAGTAGCAGCAGCGCCGGCGGCATCACCAAGGAGCAGCAGGCGCTCGTCGACGCCCTGAGAGCGTTCAACGCCGGCAAGGTTTTGCAGAAGCACGGTCACGAGGTCGGGATTTCCGCCGAGCTCGCGGAGAAGGACACGCTCACCGAGGCCGACAAGAAGAAGGCGATGAGAGAGGTCGTCGACGCTGCGGCAAAGGCGGAGATCGACCAGGAGGTGATGTTGAAAACGCTGCAGGGGCAGAAGGCGGAAACGACGGCCGGAAAGAAGATCGACGTGGAGAAGCACCAGTTTCAGCAGGACGTCCTGGGCGCCAGCTCGTCCAGCAGCTCGGGGAAGGCAAAAGCAAAAGCGTCCGCGATCACCCTTTCCACCCTGCCGGTCCTGGGCGGACTGCGCGATGAGGTGCGGAAGCGTGCCATCGTTGACCTCGTCAACGGTGGCGAGACCAACGCCGCCGAGGGCGAGGGAACCCCGCTGAAGAAGAGCCGGACGAACAGCCCGGTGAAGTTCGTGTAGGCGGCGTCTGGGAACGATGTAGAGGCACGGCAGCGTTTGTGCGGAGGTTTGAACCTATAGGCTTTTTCGTACTTGCAACTCTGTATTTTCTTATCCATCGATCTTCGGACTCCAACTGCAAAGCCAGTGTCTGAGTTTAGGTTTCGACTTATTCTTCGATGTTCAGACTTACGTTTTTCGTTACTTCTGAAAAAATTATCAGTACTCAATTGATGGCAAAATTATCATATTCAATTCCAATGAATATTGAATTTCCATCCCAGTGCGACTACCCAGGACTTTTTTTTATGCAGCCCAGTTCACTGACTTTAGCGATAGATTTTCAGAAATGACGGCTTACGACGCTTTGCGTCCCCGCACTTCCCAAGGCTGCGCGGGCAGCTTACGCAATGGTGCCACAAGCACCAGGAAACGGGGCGGCCAGGTACATTACGACAGCTCGCTACCGATTGATTTGCCTGTGATAATTTTGTGTGCAGATTCAACGAACTTTCGCTGCAGCTGTCCATACTTTAATTAAAGCATGCGAAACCGAGGCACTGCGAGCGGTCGTGGAGCGCGCTGCAGATGTGGACAGCCACGCAGTGCGCCGCGGCTCGCGCGGTCCTCTCGCAGCTACCAAGCCCGACACAATCACTACGTACTCGACTGCACTTTCATAACGATCTACAACTCCGTTCCACTTGCAGAGAGCTTCAGAACTGATGAGCGTAGTTCACTTCGTTTTTACTTTCACCGACTTGAGCCTACACCACCCCTACGCAACAACCTAAGCGAACGAGAGGAACTTGCTGACCGATTCCGATGCTCCCGCATCTCTGGAATACGCATAGTCCAGGCGCCGCTCTCTAGATATCTATTTATCTTCCTTCGTTGATTTATCTGAGAGTTTCACACTCCCGCCCTGATTCGTAGATCAATCGTCCGATAGTGAACTTGTACATCACCCACGGCACGCCGAGCAGCAGATGTAAAATAGATAGCTACGCACGACATACAAAACAGGCACGCGTACAGTAGCTACCGCAATATCTACCCGGGTCCAATTCCATTTCCAACAGCCTTGTGCTTGTCGAAGAACAAGAAAGAGTGAATTGTTTGACAAAATCATTTTTCGTGACTTATTCTCATTCTCAAAGCATCTACCAGAGAAATAGAGATTAAGCAGGATTCGAGTTGGTCAAACGCGGAGCGACCACGGATCCAATCTCGAGTTCGAATTTCGAGAAGTGCGCAGCATGCACATCCAGAAACCAAAAACCTTTTTTGTGTAGATATTGTGAAGCAACACCACAGCAAAGACCGACCGGATGCTACCGAGGGTGGCGACATCACGTGCTCCACACAGATTCAACTGCATGCTGCGGCAACGAACCAAAAGAAGCGGGGCTGCGCGCTCCCCCTCCCCAAAAGTCGCGATGGGCCAGAGGTCGGCATTTCGGTGTGTTAGACTTCGTGTCGCAATCGGTCCGAAGCTGGCAGTGATTTTGTCGAAAACTTGTGGTTCTACTTTAAACAAC
>RXOD01005922.1:0-11972 GCA_005223375.1 Amoebophrya sp. AT5.2
CCCAGCCCAGAACCCCCTTTCCCAAAACCCCCCCATCCCAAATACCCCGAACGCAAAACCCCCGCGTGAGGCATCGCGCCCGAGACCGTTAAAAGCGGGCCCCTGGACCGCTATTTGCCGCTTTTTTAGCGAGTCTCTTCATCCACCGCACGCGATGGGCCCCACTCAACGCGGAAACCGGCCGCAAAAAATTTCGCGCGCGACAGACGTGCGAGGCGTCACCCGAGACCATCATGAGCCGGCCCCCTGACCGCTATCCGCCCCTATTTGGGCGGCTCTCTCGATCTACCGCACCCGCTGGGCCCCGCGCAACGTGGAAACCAGCTGGGAAAAATTTGCGACTGCGATGGCCAAACTCCTCCCCCAGAACCTGCCTGTTCCTGCTTCCTTTATTTTTCTATGGACGTCACGGCGGCGTCCGTGCCCACTTGTCCTTAAAAAAGAGTGCATCAGCTGGCGGGCACCGCATCCGATCGCTGCCCGCATTCCTTTTCATTCTGCGGCCGCGCTGATTTCGTTGTGCCCGTTACTGTGTTCGCTTCCACCTAAGAGGGCGCGAGACCGTGTCTGAGCGATGAGAGGAGCGGCGCTGCGGTTCATTCACACAACAGCATAAACTCTATACCTTTCGACCTCTCTCACCGAACTTCTACGAGTCCATGGCCACGTGACGATGACTACTGCGCACGACGGCGTATTGTTGTGCTAATTTCGCGGAAGAGTCCGAGCTTCGTCCTGCGCCGCCGCTGGGCCGCACACGTACACTTCCGCTGCCTTCATTGTCGACACCAGATGGCTCGCGACGACCCGACGATGGCCTCGCGGCTCGTGGCCGAGAGCTTTGGGACCTTCATTCTAACCCTGAGCGTGTTCTGCAACGTGCTCGGAGGTAGTGGCCCGGTTTTCGCTGCGCTCTCTATCGCGAGCGCGCTGATGGTGGCGATCTACGCCCTGGGCGAAGCTAGCGGGGCCCACCTCAATCCCGCGGTCTCGGTTGCCATCTCCCTGTGCCAGCAGCAAAAGTGGAGCACCACGGCCTACTACGTAGTGGCGCAGGTACACGAAGATTGGTTTGTTCTCCGTTGTCCTGCTCGAAGTCGAGGCCTGCTCATCATATATTAAACGCGTATACATCAACTGGATGAACATCAGCTGTTCGGCGGCCTTCTCGCAGCTGCGTTCTCGTTCGCGATGTACGGCACTTCGTTCAAGCTTGAACCTGCGGCTGGCCACAGCATCTGGGCGGCCGGGGCCTGTGAACTGTTATTCACGTGCTTTCTGTGCTTCGTCGTGCTGCACACGGCGTGCGCGAAGGCCAACGCGGGCAACCAGTTCTTCGGCCTGGCGATCGGATACACGATCGTCGCCGGTGGCTTTGCAGCGGGCGCGATTTCCGGCGCGAATCTGAACCCTGCCATCTCCTTCTCGATCGACGTTTCGTCCGGGAGCTTATACCATTCGCTCGCGTACATCGGGTTTCAACTGGGTGGCGCAGCGCTCGCAGCGGGGTTGTACAAGGTAGTACTGGAAGTTTGATAAATTGGATTTGCTTGCCCTGCGGTTTTAGGCCTTTTGCTTTGCACTCGAGGTTGTGCGTCGATATTTTTTTTTCTTCCTTTACGCACCGCAAGCCAAAAAAAAAAGCCACTAACCCCTTCGCATCGCGTTTTCCAGATTTGCCGCCCGCTCGACCTCGCGCCTTCTCACCTTGCCTTAGCTCCTGCCGGCGCCACGGAGAAACTCGTCGCGGAATTCATCGGCGCCTACTTCCTCACTCTCACCGCAGGGCTGAACGTCGCGCAAAACGTGCCCTCCGCGGCCTTATCCATCGGCGCGGCGCTCATGTCGCTGATTTACTCCTTAGGGTCCGTTTCCGGTGCGCACCTAAACCCCGCGGTGACGGTGTCGGTGCTCTTATCCCGGAGGAATTTACTGAACCCTGGCGACGCGGGCAAGTACATTCTGTTCCAGATCTTCGGCGCCATCACCGCGGCCTGTACCTGCGCGGCGATTTTGGGCCCCAACAAGACCATCGCACTGCACCCGCCACTCACGAAGAGCTGGGGCCAGTTGGCGTTCGCGGAGGCGTTTTTCACGTTCGTGTTGTGCCTGGTAGTGCTGTGTGTGGCGACGAGCGTGAAAGCGCAGTCGAAGGACATGTTCGGGCTGGCGATTGGAAGCTGTGTCACGGTCGGCGGATTTGCGGGCGCCGCGGTGGGGGCAGGAGTCTTAAACCCGGCGGTGGCGATTGGCTTCGATACGGCGCACTCGATCTTCACGGACTCGAAGTTTCTGAACAGTCTTTTCTTCACGATGGCGGAACTAGGTGGCGCGGGAGCGGCAGCAGGGGTGTTTTTTCTAACGCACGCAGACGACTACGAAGAAGTGGGGGGCGCAAAGTGACGTGGAGCGATCCTCCGTGTAGATGTGTGGACGCGGTGGAGAGAAAGTATTTTTTTGCGGTATTTTGTTTTCCAAGAACAGAAACAGCAAGCGGGAGCTGGGTGTCAGCGCAGAAGCCAGGGAGGAGCTGTTTCTGTTCGCAATTACGCAGAAGAGGATATACAAAGCAGGCAGGCTCGTTTATTTTTTCCGGCGCGACAATGGCGCGAAAAAAGTGTCAGCCACTTGATGCGGAGACCAACTTCTGCACTCATCGCAGTTTTTTGAAGCATGTTCTACGACGATGCGGCCCGCTTTTGAAGTCAAGTTGTCGGCCGTGATGCTGAATTCCGTGGTCCTGTCAGAAGCGAAAAATGTAAGAGATCGCGAGACCACAGTAGACCACAGTTCTTGGTAACAATCGATGTTGATCAACCAAATCTCATGCTTCGAAGTGTCATGTCTGCTCGTGATTATTGCTTCGTGTTTCTCTCTCGATATCCATGCCGAAATCTTCCATGACACAGCACGCACTAGATAACTGCGCTTGGTGAGACGTGTGCTGGAGCTTGTCATGACCACGTTGCGGCTCAGATTTTGCACTTTTATATTTGAGCTGTGACAGTTCGAGACGGCACACTGGGAAAGCCTCGCCCTTTTTTCATTAGCACCCGTACCCGATCATGACCGCGGCCGCGGCAGGTGCTGTTGCTGGAGACGAGGCGCCGTCCTGGTCCAAGCGATGGCTTGCGTTGTTCGCGTTCATGGCGGGCGTGTACGTCTTGCTCGAAGTGGGTGGGCACCTTGGCCGATCCGCCGTTATGCCTGCCCTTGTCTCGTCACAAACCATATACATCGTCGTCGGCGTTGAGTCATTAACGCTATCGCTACTGGCGGCGGTTTTGAGCGACTTGTGGAGGGCGCGGCCGGGGCGAAAGCAGAAGAAGACAGCCGGAGGACTCACTGAACACGACGAAGTCCCGCAGGAGGTCGTTGTGAATGTGCTTGCGTCACCGGAACCTCCCGCGCGAGGGCGGAAACACAAAAATGCCGACGAAGAACAAGACGGCGACTGCAACGCCGCCTCGTCGGAGAAATCGCCGTTGCTGCCGCGCCGGCATGAAGCGAACAGAATTTCGGCGAATAACCGACTGAGTTTTCCGGAGGGCGACGAGGCGGAGAACGACAAGCGGTCAACGAATAGAACAAGCTCGCGAGGTGGACCAGTGGAAGCTGCAAGCGAGGCGCGTCGCGAAGGAGCACAGAGCGACGCCGGCAGCAACTTCCGCGCCTGCTTTGACCTCGGGGCCTGCGGCGGGGACGGGATACTTGCCTACATGCCGATCGCGGGCGCTTTTGCCGTATTCAACCTCCTCCAGGTGTTCCAAAACCTGCTCATCCGCGACCGCCCCGGCACCCTGGCTGTCCTCCAGCGCCTCACCTTCGTTTTGGTGGTGCTCGGCAGTCGGGTCCTGCTCAAGCGCCGCTTCTCGTGGTTGCAGTACGTGTGCGCGGCACTCGTCCTCTTCGCCATCGTGCTGTTTCAATTTGCCAGCAAGCACGCCGCGAAGCGAGAGGGCGGTCCTGATGCTGGGGAAGAACTGAATGTTGGAATCATGCCAATGTTGGACGGAGAAGTTACACTACAACTTCTAGCACCCGACACGCCCCCACCTTCAAGCAGCAACTTCTGCTACGCGCTCGGCGTTGTGCTGTCGGTAGTCGGTTCCTTCATCCTCGTTTCGGGCACGCTGTTCCGGGAAAAAGCGTTGAAAAAGCGGTTGGACCAGCCTTTCTTCGTGCAGAAATTCCACCTCGAACTGTCCGCGCTGTTCTTTTCCGCGCTGTTTTTGTTTCTCACGCCGGAGGTGATTTCCCGGATCCCGGGCAGCCCCGAGCCCGGAGTGTCGTGGAACGAGAAACTGCACATGCCGCTGATTCGGTCGTGGCACGATCTACTCGGCGGATGGTACGATGAAGGAGGCGATGAAACAGGCGCGCGTGCGTGGCAGGTGCACACTTTTGCGGTGTGGGACTTAGCGACGCAGTGGTGCGGCGATTTGCTCGTAAAACGCGCGTCTTCGATAACGCGATCGCTTCTGAAGTTCACAGTTCCGGTTCTGGCGTTTTACTTGGGGGACCGACTGATCTTTGGCAGGGTGAAGTACGTTAGTCCGTTGACGGAAGCGGCGCTGGCGGTGTCGAGCTTACTGCTGGTGGGGGCGGCGGGAATGTTCTCGTGGGCTGCGGTTCCGCCTATTGAGGAGGAGGGGGAGAAAGACTTGAGACAGGAGGAGGCTGTTGGTACCGGCGATGATGGTAGGCCGTTCCCGGCCGTCGAAGAGAGAAGTCACCATCTTGCAGGAGATTCGTTGACTGAGACAAAACGCGTCCCGTGCGCGGAAGACGCAGGCGTCGGTGCTGGCGGTGGGGCAATTAAGTAGACAACGTTGCAAGTAAAATAGGCACGAAAGGCAGCGCGGCAATTTGTGCTTTTGCAGGACGTGACGAGTGGTCTAAATGATGCGATGGGTTTCACATTTGAAAACGAAGCGATACAGGACGATGCAAAGAGCGCTGTTGATTTTGAAGGTTCGGCTTCATCCAGTGCCAAAACTAGCGACATTGACGCCAGCGCCACAAGACCTGGCAGACACCCATGCCACAAGCTCCAAATTTGGCAGACATCCACACGGTCTAAGGAAAGAAGTAAGTCGAAGAAGAAAGCAAGACCAAAAAAGTACTCAGGGCTTTACAGCCGTTCTCGTGGCGGACATAGAAAAGATTCGTGGAGATCAGAAAATCGTGACCACTCCTTGGCCTAGGATCACTTTCTGTTTGACCTTGAGTTTGATACTGAGATGTCGCGACACCATCATTTGCTCTCCGTGGTCGTGACGACGGTTAAATACAGATTCTATTTTCATCAACATGCGACGAGAGGAGCCAATTCTCAACAGCGAGACAGTGAGTCGTGCAAAAGAGAAACGCGTTGAAAATAGTCGCCACCCTTCGCATTCGTTCCTATCTGCCCAAAGCAAAAAATGCCACCCAGCTTCCCGGACCACCCGGAGGCTTTGACCTTCGCGGATACGGTCAAACTCACAAAGCCGTTTTTGATGCGGCCGTCCGACATCGTGCTGGACGAGAAGGTTTATCAGCTTCGGCACTGGCTTTTTTCCGTGCAGCAGAACAACGCGGTGACGGTTATGCCGGGAGTCATCCCGCCAGGCGCAACTACGGCAACCGCAACTACTAGCAACTCAGGAGCAGCGGCAGGTGCGGACTCGGTCCCGTCGAAACCTCCCGCAGCGAACGTGCTGGTTTGTCTGCACGGAATTGGCGGCAGTAAGTATGATTTCGCAGGACTCATCAAGCATTACGCGAACGACATGCGGGGTGGGAGTGCAGGCAATTCGCTCGACTACATCGCCGCACTGGATTTTCCGTTTTGCGGCGGCAACTGCAATTCCGAATGGGACGTGCGAATGGATGGGGAACGCAGTCGGCACTTCCTGCTGCGCGAGAATGCACATGTTGCTTCGGACGGGGTAGCAGGAAGCGCAGCCGGCCAATCACCTAACGGAGGGTTAAGAAATGGCGTCGACACTGCACAACTACCCCCGCACGAAGAGGACATAGGAAAATTGGCGCGGTTTGTGCACCAAGCGCTCGAAGACAGGATCCTGCCGCCGATCCGCAAGACGCGCTCCCTGAACTGGAAAATGCAGATGAACCGTTCTGGACAGGCGAGCTCTATGAAACGCGCAGCAGACCATGCAGAGGGTCCGCATGCCGACGACGGGGCAAAGATTCGTGTCCACCTGCTCGGGCACAGTTTCGCTGGTGTGATCGCCATGCACTACGCAACGCTTTTTGGACCATCCTCGGGTACGAAAACAAGCGGCGCCGGACCTCCGACGGGTGCGCCACCGTCCTACGACCTCACGTCCGTGACCATCGTGGACACGCCCCTGATCTATCCGCGGAACGCCAGCATCGTGAATTGGGTGCTGGACGCCAGCCCGAGTGAGGAGCACTACGTCGGCGAGTTTGACGGCGTCCGGAACGCGGAGTTTCGGGACTTTCTAGCAAGGGGAAACATGCCAGGCTACACCTACTGGGACACAGTGCTGCAAACCTGTACGGCGAGCGTGGGGTTCCACCGATACTGTAAGATCGTACGTGCAGATATGGCTTCAGCGAACACAGAAAAGATGTACGAGAAGACGGTTGGAGGATTTGAGGAGCCTGGTGCTGCGGACGGGGACGCCGCTGCGACAAATGCTCGGGTTGTGTTTTTTGTGGCGGAGCAGAACCTGCGGCTGATGCAGCAGTCGGTAGACTTTCTACAGGCCAATGGATTCCCGTGCGTGAAAGTGCAAAACGCGGGGCATTTCCTGATGATCGACGAGCCGCGGAAGTTTTCGGCCTTGCTCAAGCAGAGGCTCACTGGATTGTGCTGAAGAGGATGCTGGACCAAAGACTAGTTAGGCTCCTACTTCTTAAAGCGCGAGCGACCAGCAGCCCTTCGCGGAAATAAGAAAATGCTTTGTGACCCGGCTCGTCCGCGATTCCTGTTATCACAGCCACTTGTTCTGCTCTCGGATGCGCAATGCGAGTGTTCAGATGTGTGGTGAGATGCTTTGTTGATCCGTGGCAATTGCCTTAATTGACGGGGTCACATTATATGCGCGTGCCCTTTCGGCTTTCCCGTGCGATCATATTGGACAATGTCGTGCTTCTCAGTTTGCTCTTCGTGAAATGTAATTGATTGCCTTGCGCCATCGGATGTCAGCACGATTTTCTGATGCGCTATCTCCGCATACTATTGAAAAATATTAGCGACAGGCGACTACCAAAAGAAAAACCGACAGCGGTCTACGATTTGTAATCAGGGCTGAAGTATCTCATTCTCATCGGTCATTTCATGCTAGTGCGACTTTATCGGCGAAATCAAAACGAGGTACTTAAAACTGAACGAAAAAGATGCAAGCCGCCGTTTCGCCCAGCAAGGCCCAAGTGGGCGGCAGTAGCTCCTCCAATGCCCCGCCGCAGTCGGCCCTGCCGTCGCTCTCCCGGTGCGAAACCATCGATCTTGCGCGCCTCCAGCAGCTCCAACGCGTTGCCGTCTTTGACCTCCTGGACGAGTTTTCCGGCCGCAAGATCCTCGCTCTCGACGAATCGCTGGTTGGCCCCCTCGACCTGGTTCTCGAGGTCAGCGACCTTGTGGAGCATGGCGCGGAGGTTCGCAAAATTTCCACCGAGCCCATTCTGTCCGACGTGGGCCAAATGATCTTCCTCTGTCGCTCCCTCTCCTTCGAGCTCGCGGACCGCATCGCGAGCCAAATTCTCAAGGACGAGCAGAGCCGCAGCCTGAAGGACGTCGCGGAGCGAACCTACGTGCTCGCGTTCGTCCCGCGCAGCTCGCACACGAGCCTCCAGATTCTGAAGGAGAAGAACGTGTACGACTCCATCCATTTCATCCGGGAGCTGCCGCAGCTTTCCATGTTCGCGGTGGACGATGATGTGGTTTCGCTCGAGATGCCCGAAGTGTTTCCGGACTATCACCTGGCGCACGACCCCTCGTCGCTGTACGAAGTGGCGTTGGCACTCAACCAGTTCGAGACGAGCTGGTTCCCCCAGGGGTTCAAGCCGAAGATATTCTCTTGCGGCCGGGCCGCGAAATACGTGACCGACGTGATCTGTAGCGGGCGACTTGGCCATCCGACGGCGGCAAGTGCGGGTGGCGGCGGCTGTCCGGGGACCGCGAATGGAATGGCGGACAACAACATTTTTCCGAGGGGAGGGGCAAACGGAAATGCAAATCCGGGGGACCAAGGACAAAACGCAACACCATTGCAAAAACCCGTGCCGTCGCAGCGAGGAATTCCACCAGTGATCGACTTTGCGGCACGGACAACGTTGAACAAAAGACGACAGCAGGCGGGCGCGGCGTTGAACGAAATTCGGGGCGTAACGAGTGTCGTGGACCAGATTTTGTTGATCGACCGCAAAACGGATCTGACTTCGCTGTTGTGCAGTCAATTCACGTACGAGGCGCTGATCGACCAGGAATTTGGGATAAGTACGACCAAGGCGCCGTTGCCCACGGATGTGGTGGGGAAAGAAGTACTTATCATTAAGTGAGTTCTACTTCTCGAACACAAACGACTCATGAAGATAAACGTGAAGCTGAGGTGAAATGGATTTTGTGCCAAACAGGTCGGCACCGCGGGGCAGGGCGCCACCGCCGGCAAGCAGATCGTGCGGCTGGGCGGCGATGACTCGCTGTTTCGAGACGTGCGGCACTGCCACGTGTCGCAGCTGGGCCCGCTGCTTCACCGGAGGACGCTGAAAATGCAGGAGATCGAAGCGGAAAAGGACAGCATCCAGACGGTGCAAGACATGCAGGGCTTTATGGTACTGGGTAGCATTCGACATGATCATAGATAAAAGTTTGGCTGCCATTTCCATACCTTTGCTCACACAACTGTTCCTCCCACGTGAGTAACTGCCCGCATCAATACAGGTGAAGCTGAAGGCGCTGACCCACGAAAAGCCTTTACTATCAGCACACGTGAACCTCGCGGCGTATTTGAACGAAACCAAGGGTGGCGAAAAGTTCCAGCGCGAATGGAAGCTCGAGGATGCGATTACCTCTTGTGGGGACACGAATGGGAAAACGATTTCCGGTATCGAAGAAGGAATGGACGCGGGGTGGAGCCTCACTACGGTTTTGAGGCTGCTCTGCTTGTATTCCGAGGTGTACAGTGGGCTACCGTCTGCTGCCGTTTACGAGCAAATCAAGCGGGGGATTCTGCAAGTTTACGGCTTCGAAGTTTTGCCGTTGTTGCAAAACCTGGAGGCGACGGGGATCTTGACTGGCCCGCGGAAAAGCGGTGAAAGCGGCGGCGGCGTGTCGGGGGTCGTCGTCGGCGGGACCAGAAAAGCGGGGAACTGGAGTCTGGTGAAGAAAGACTTTAACTTGGTCGTCGAGGACCAGGACGGAGAAGGGGATGCGTTCTCGTATGCGTATTCGGGTTACGCGCCACTGTCGGTGCGCTTGGTCCAGAAATTGTCCTGGCGGGGACCGATCAGTGACAGTATGGCGCTGCTCGCCGGACCGGTTTGCGAAGCGGAGCGCATGCCAAGAAAACCAAAGGCCCAAGACAAGGACGGACCGAAACAAAAAACCGTCTTCGTCTTCTTCATCGGTACTCATGCTGTTGTCGCACTGCTTTGCTTTCGCAGCTGTCGTGGGGTGGTATAGCTCATGATAGGAGGCCCCGCCCACTCCAATACTACTTTCTCCATAGATTGATAAAAATCAAATCACATTCACAGGTGGGGTTACGTACGGAGAGATTGCCGCACTGCGCAGGCTCTCCGCCATGGAACGCGGGGAGCGCAAGTTTCTGATCGGCGCGACCTCGTTTACCAGTCCGGAGAAGATGTTCCGCAGTCTCGGCGCGAAAACGGTTCGCGAGAACGTCGTGCCCGCGCTTCCGCAAGAGGAGCGTGGAGGAAAAGGCAGGGGAGGCGGCTCGGCCGGTGGCTCCCCAGAGAAGAGCGCCGGAAGCGGGGTCCTGGGGGCTCTGCCGGGACGCAGCTGGTTCGGGCTCGGGTGAAAGACTCTTGCTTTACTAGTACCTTACCCTGATTTAACCGTTCAGTTTTAGCCCACGAACTTTGCGCGACGACAACCGCCTCATTTGCATTTCAGGTTTACGGCACTATAACAACTTCCGGTATTATTTCGAAATCGAATCTCGCCTTCGTTCTTCGCACCGGACGGCTAAGTCGCGGTGTGCCATACTACGTTGCACTTCTGAGTTTCGCACGCAGGCGTCAACGTGCTAAACCTTTCCGGTCCTTTCGACGTCGGTTTCATATCTTTTTGCGCAAAAGTTGATAGATAGACCATGCATGACAACCGGTGTCGTCGGTTTCGTTCCCGTGCGTCGCATCTTCTTCTCGCGTGTCCACGGAAGTGTATCTGTATCCGTTCTCGCTTGTTTCTCTCTTCCGTCAGGAAACGTTGCTCTTTATCGGACTCGTCATTCTGCCGTGCTCGCTCGTTCCCTCGTGGCCTGACTTTCGTTGAACACGTGCTTTACTCGTCCTGCAGCATAAGTGTTTTCATCTCCTTTGTCACAGGTTGTTGCCCGAACGCACCAAAGACGTATGGATTCTATCACCCCATTTACTTAGACTCTCTAAAAACCAAAGTACTTAGACCTTCGGCTTCACACCCGATATTCCCTACCCAACATATATACGTTTTTAGTATCTCTGCTGGCACGATCGTTCACGATGAAGTACTTCAGCTGTATTCTACCACTCCATTAAAAGCAAAAAGACAGCCACCAGATGCGGCGCAGCGAGATCGGAGAAACCGACGCCGATCGCGAGCGGGCCGCGCAGAAGACCGGCAAACTCGCGCTGCTTCTGAACGAGCCAGGGGCGCTCGCCCGTCGCAACGAAAAGAAGCGCGCGCGGGAAAAACGCAACGAGCAGAAGTACTGGGCCCGCGAGGAGCATGTGCGGGGGCAGGTGTCTCGTCCGGGAGGAAGTCGAAGCAGCTACCGCTTTTCGTCCGCGGATTGGGAACGGCTCCTGGTGGAGGGAACAACGGAAAACGACACTGAAAACGAGGGCCCTGCTGCTGCGGAAAAGGCGGACGGAAGTATTGGTCCCCCGACGCGCGCAGCCGCGAAAGCAGAGGGTGAAACGGCGACGGAGCGGATCCCTTTGATCACTGTACTAGAGGAAGGCAGTAGGGAGAAGGACAGCACGGCTGAGTTCGAGGAAGAGATGGCTGCGGCTCTGAGCAAACCGTCGGCGATAGAACACACCGAGCCCCAGCCGATCTCGGCGGCGCATTTTTCGGCGATGGAGGGCGCGATGCCGTTGCTGGAGGACGGTGCAGCGAGCCCTCCTCCGCGGACGTCCGCCACTCAGGCAACAAACGCGTTGTCGTACGAGAAGACGAAAAATTCTGCTGGGTCTGACGGCGCAAACGCAGCTGCCATCGGTACGAGCCAGACGACAACAGTTCTGGGCGGGACGGAGATCATGATCGCGCTGGAAGAAAACCAGGAGCTGGGCGGCAGCGTGGTGATCCCAGCTCCGGCCGCGACGAGTGGGCGGGCGGCGTTTGGTGCCGCTTTGCAGGAAAAGTTGAACACCGGGATCCTCGCAGGCCCATCGACTCCAGCAGCCGCAAACAACAACAATACCGGGCGGTGGAATGCGCTAGCTTCGCCGGGGCCGCGGGCCACCGTGTCTCCGCCTCTGTCGATCCAGACGGGGGGAATAGGAATACTCTCCCCGCAGGTCGTCCTCTCCCCCGCCTTTCCACGACCGGGAAATAATCAAGCCCAACAATCCCCCGAACAACGCGAGGAGGACGCGAAAAGCAAGGCACGGGCAGCGGTGGATGGTCGAGAGTTACAGCTCAAAAAAATGCATTGTTAGACGCATCTTTTAAAAACGGCCGTTCCCTTTTTAAACGGCCGTTCCCTTTTTTGGCCCGTTTTGTGCGTTTTTGTGGCCTTATCACAAGCGCGGCCGCCAGGACAGCAGGG
>RXOD01005923.1:0-11972 GCA_005223375.1 Amoebophrya sp. AT5.2
CTCCCGTGAACCAACCAGGTCTGGCTCCGCTGATCCCGGGAAGCGCTCCTGTGCCGGATCTGCAGCCCCAGGTGGTGGTGCAGGCGCAGCCGAAACAGATGTTGCAATCGCAGGTGGGCGCACCCTCACTCGGCGCGGTCGCAGGGGGCGAACAGGTGGCGTTGGGTGGAAGCAACGATAATGTGATCGCGCATCCGGCCTCCGTCGCGCAGTCCCAGGTGGTGGTGCAGGCGCAGCCGGAACAGATGTTGCAATCGCAGGTGGGATTGGGTGCTGCAGTCGCCGGAGGCGAAAAAGTGCCGTTGGGCGGACGCAACGATAATGTGCATGTGCTCGCGCCTCCGCCGGGGGAGAGCAGAACTGCTCCGCCGGCGCAGCTGCAGACGTCAGCCGTTTTTTGCCCGGTGCAGACGGCCTACGGGGTAGGACACGCCCAGCAGCCTCTTCCTCCGTTCTTCCACGCCCCCGGATTTCACAAGGACACGCACGGCTCGGCCTTCACGTACAGTTCGCCGATGACAAAACACGGCGGCCCCCCGTTGGTCTCCGTATCCGAGAACGTGAATCCAGCTGCAGCAGTGTCCGCCATGCAACAGGAGTCCGGTCTGATCTCGGAACCGGTTCAAGACCAAGGGGCTGGCCAGTGCAACGCCGGCAAGTCCGTTGCACGCGAGGGCGAAGGTGGCCGGCACCCGCTGGAAGTCTTTTGCGGTGGGGTGGAAAGAGCGCGTCCCAACCGCGTCGCACCTCCCGTCGGGTTGGCGAAAGCGATTCACAACCTGCCGTCACCGAGTAAAACGGCCGGATCTGCTACAGGAGCAGCATCGATCGAAGAGAAGTCGCCGACGCTCACCGAAATGAAAAGGCACGTCCAAGAGGCCAAGGACGAACAGACGAGGCTGGCGGAAGCTGCTGCCCGTGAACACGCAGAAATGAAAAGGGCGGAAAAAGAAAAATCGAAGCGAGAGCTCAACGACCTCAACCGGCAGAGCGACAACCTCCGTGTGAGTAAATCGCTGGGCGTGAGTATGAGAAGCAGCGGCATCGAGGCAGGTGAAAAGTCGAAGGTACCCGTCGGAGAAGGTGAAACGTCGGCGCAGGGGAGTGCGGAGTACGTGCTGTTGCCGGTGCCGGATTCGGATCTTGCATATGCAGGGGGCCAACCACAGATGACGACGTTGGAAGCGGGGAGCCTGCTGGTGGAGAAACTGCTGAAGGATAAGGAACAAAAGAGCCGCGACTGCACGGAAAGCGTCAGTGGTCCGCAGACACTTGCGTTCGATTCTGACGGTACGTACGTCGGTAGAGCTATCCACTACCGTTGGTTGTGTTTCTATTAGTTTGTAGCTGATAGCACCTCCTCGAAGTAAAAAAAATTGTTTTCTCGCGAGTGATGAGTTACTCTCCTGGTTTCCCTGCATACTCTACGACCACGCTCGCATGCTTACAGGTTCTACTGCTCTGGCGCAAACGGACACGCATCAAGGACTGCAAGCCGACCGGTTGGCGAGTGTGCAAGGCAATTTCATGGCAAACAGCAACGCGCGGCCCGGAAGGTATATTTTTCCTGGCGTCAGATTTCCGGTTGCGTACGAACCCATGTCAAGCAATCCGCTTCTTCCGGATCACCACGAGTGGCATCTCTCTCGCGCGAGCTGTAGCCCGGCACCACGTGAGCACCTCCTATTTCAAACCAGTGCTGTGCGTCGCTACGCACCACAACGGAACACGATTTCCACGGACAGGGGCGAACCGGTGGCTTCCGCGGCGGGCTCCAGCGATGCAGTCTGCGGAGATGACAAGCCGCGCGACATGATGGGACATTCTTCAGGCGACAAGTCCTCCCGGGTTCTCATCGCGGGCGGGGAGATGAACCTGAACGCCAAGACGTCGGAGGGTGGTGGTACTGTGGTCCAGGGAAGCGGGTCGAGCAGCTCCTGGTGTTCGAAGCAGTCTCGCGCTGGGCAGCCGATCATTTCTGCTGCTTGCGCTACCCCGAGCGTCAGCGACATGTCCATTTCTGTTCCTTCATCTGCCGCCGCGATCGCGAAGAGCGCGGGAGCGCCCGGCAGTGTGATCAGCATCGCCAGTTCTTCGTCTGCTTCTTCAAGCTCCAGCTCCAGCAGTTCCAGTTCGACATCTGGTGCGAGCAGCAGCTCCGGATCTGGCAGCTCGACTAGTGACTCGGCGTGCCCACTGAAGCGGAAGAACGACAACGAGGAGGAGAATCAGGGGTACTCTACTACTGTACCCCTTCGCTCAAGGTCAAGCAGAGTCTTCCTGTTTTGGTTCATTGATTGCCTGCTTGGGTCGAGCATTGGATCGGAACGCAAGCGCGTTCGTACTTCATTCTAAAAACTAAACAGGTTGCTCAAGAAGGCGAAGCCGGACATCTAGATGACGGGGGGTCAAGCTGGGAATTCACACCCAGCGACGTGGAGTACGCGCTTTGGCGATAGTGACGCAATGGGCTGCGGTCGGTGGTTTTGTATGCCGAACTGGGGCGGAAAGCAGCCGTGGCGATCTTCGCCGCCAGCGACGAATGAAGATGCGGAATCGACGAGTCGGGTTAACTCGATTGATGTGCCCTTGGATGGTGGCGAAGAAAACATATTAGTTTCGTTCCTTCGGTGTTCCGTTTTTCTGGCAGAATAAATGAACGCGCCTATGATAGGTAGCACAAGTGGCCGGCGCTCAAAGTAGATCAATGGCCCGGTCCTTCCTCTACCGACGCACCAATGACTTGAGTCGTCCGCTTTCTTTTTCGATCCAGAACGAAGAGAACCACGAAGATGAACAAACAATACGAAATACACAGTGCCTGTTCTTTCGATGAATTATTTCTATTGAGATATTTATAAATAAATATATCAAGAACGAAGCATGTTTTAGTACTTGCGTACTCTTCTACCGTACCAGATACCGGCGCCACACTGTTAGAAAACGACCCGCAGGTGGTGCGCATAAACAGTTACGTCGTTGACTATGTTCTAGAGGATGCCTACCTACAAGCGAGCACGCAAAAGCTACACCTAGCAGTATAAATTATGAAATACCGCGGAAGAAACTAGCGCGCGACAAAGACTAGCAAATGCAGGAGCTGGAACTTTCCGAACGAAGGCAGAAGCGTCACCGAGAAACCCCATGTAGCTAGGCTTGCGGACAATCTTTGCATGGCAGCGAGTGGCGCCTTTCCTGTCGGGTTTGTAGACCAACGAGCACACTCATACTACGTAACAGCTAGAGCCTCAGTGAGAACGTGAACGAATGTAATAAACTGTTCTACAACTTTAGTATTAGGTTTCGAGAGAGCGACCCCGGGATCGATGAAGTCGCTCGAAAGTTTCGCGGCACGTGGACCAAATCCTGTCGAGCAAGACACTCCTCACAAAAAACGAAGCTGAAAGCCGGAGGCTACTATATGTAAATGTATCGACCGATGAAACGAAGTGAGCGCGACACCGCCTCCAGCAAACCGGCCATCGTTGGACGCCCTGCATCCTTCCGCGCGGCTCTCGCTCCGTAGGGTCTGGCTTGTTCGCAGTCAACTCGAACTCCAGCGATATTCGTGTCAGTGTCGCGGCTCTGTCTGTCGCTGTTGTTGAAAGAGGCCTTCGTGTCCCAGCTCACTCTCTAGCCCGTGGCCCGTCGTAGATGCATAGCCTGACAGAGTGAAGATAGGCGCCGTCCAGTTCGTCCTTCGTTGTTGTGCTAGAACATAGTGGCTCTGCGTGCTCGCTAATTACGATAGGAGGCTCCGCTATTTCTATCCCGCCAAGCTACCGATCTATCAACTGCTAATATATATGTGCTGTAACTAGGAAGTATCTCTCGAGCTACAATGTCGCAGGCAATCGTCGATCAAGCGAACAACTACGAAGTACGGACAGCAAGCCACAATGAACGAGCCAACCACTGAAAAAGTACGACGCCCGAACTACTGGGGGAATCAATGACGATGTGCGAGCGAGCCGGAAAGTGATCACTTCATCTGAAGCAGAGAAGCACGTGGCTAGAGATTGACGAGACAAACTAACGTAACGGCAACAGACTCGAAAGCAAGTAAGCTAAGGCATACGCGTGCAGCTCACCGCTTAGAATATATCTACGAAGAAGAAAGCAGATGCGGATCCACATCTTACAACACGCCCCAGCTCCAACGAATCAAACGAATGCGAGCGCATGAATGAAGCAAAGATCTATTCCTGAAGAAATGAAAGACAAGCTGCCACGGAAAGCAAGAAAGGCCGTGGCAAGCTGGCGCGGGGCGTTCCTGCGTTTGTGGCGATTGTTTGCAGCCACTGGACATCGACTCAGATTCGCACGGGATCGCACCCAGTTCCAAGATCGTCAAACGTCTTCATTGATTAGTTAGGTTCGTAGGTCGATTTTTGCGCACGCGTGTGCGCTAGCGCTTCAGGATGCGCTGGAGCGCGAGCTCTTCGCCGATTTCTGTTCTTCGGTGGAGGGCTAGGAGAGTCCTGCGGTAAGTACTGCGACGCGCACACGACGTGCCCTCCGCGCCGCTTTACTATCGTGCTGGGGTACGAGGATGAGCGGGAGCTGAAGCGGTTGATCAAGCCGTACTGCTTGCAGCTTCTCAAGCTACTGCCGCGCCGCGCTCGAGTTCCCGCCGGACTTGTGCGCGGTGCGCGGCGGCCGTTATTTTTTCGTCTGCATATGCAGACATCAAGCAACATCAGCAGCCGCCGCGTCCTGATCTTGGCCCCCAAGTCGCTGCTGGGCGGTCGATGGTCGGAAGTGCTCGCGGCGCTGGAGTCGGAAAACCAGGCCCGGCACGTGGATCGCTCTCCTACGTTGCTTCCGCGCTGCGCTCAGGTTCTTGCCGAACTTTTGCGCGGCGCCTGGCAGCCGTTTCGTCTCGGGCGGGGCTATCGCTGACCACTTTCGCGAGAATTGCGGGAAGTCGCAGCCCGCCCAGGCCCATTCCGTTCATCTACTTCGCCGCGCGCCACCCTTCCGCTTCGCCGCGGGCGCGACGCTTATCGATCCAGCGGCTTCGTCTTTCGCACATCCATCCGCGGCCAGGCCACCACTTGCGTCGGTGTATAACACTCGGCGCATTAGTACGAGGTAGCTACAAGATGGAGACGATCGCGCGGCCGCAGAATGAAAGCGAAGCGACCAAATGCCAACGCCGTTTCCGCTTCTACTCTCTCTGCCAGCGGCGCCACCAGTCAGCGCGGCCACGACGGACAACGACGCTGGCAACTCGCCGCGTTTGCCGCAACTTTAAGCGCTCGAGTATCTCGCGTGCGCGGCTGGGGCGATGGGGCAGCGGATGCAGCTGCTGGACAGCGCTGGGGGTCAGAGTTCCCCTCGGCGGAAGCTGCTCGGATAGCGCCGCGCTGTTCAAAAAGTTGGCCGAGGACTACTCGGGGGATTGGCTGGCTCGCTTCGGTCGGCGTCACTTGTGACGGCCATAGCCTCGAGCAGCTTCCGCGTCGCCCCCGCGCTGCGCTTGGGTGCCGGTTCCGGCCGCGCCCCCGCGCGGCGCGCGCCAGCTTTTTCCTGTTCTTGTTCTTCCAACTTCCACGTCGCCGCGCGCCTACCAGTGCCACCTACTACGCACCGCAGGCGGGCTGGCGGCCGCCCTGGCGCGCGATGTGCACGAGGCGAAAGCGCGAGAGCCGCGGCGTATTTTATCCCATTCCACTGGGGCGGGCAGCGAAGTTTCGACATGGCCGCGCAATTCTTGCGGCGGCGCCCGGTGCGTGATTGATGTGTTTGCGAAAAATAAAAGGACCGACACCGAATAAACTAAAGACAGCAGTCGAAGCAATGAAGGAGGACGCTTACTCTAGCAATGGGGACGGCTTTTCCGCACCACGAGCACGACCTGGCCGGGGTTGCGCGCAATTCATTGTATAGCCAGTGCTCCAAAAGATAGCCGCACGCTGGAAGTGGCTGGTTGCCGTTGCGTCGCATGCGTTTGCTTCGTGACCGCCTGAAGAGAGGCGCTGGCGCGTTGGTTGAGTTTTCCTGTCAGCGCGCGGCCGCAAGGACAGACAGAGAGAATCAGCATGCGTATACGTGATTACTCAAATAAAAGCGCGCTGCCTGAGTCAAGCGCGTCGCCAAGCAAGTCGGCCTCTTTCTTGATTTTTAAGCTAGTTGCACTCCTCCGCGGCCGAACAATAATTGCAGTGAATCAATGAAAGAATGTCTGCGAAAAGTCAACGACTGCTAGCCGATCGCTTCGGCCTTTGTTTTCGTGCTCTCCTGGGTCTTTGGCCCGGCGTTTTCCTGGTTTAATCTTCAGGGATGCCGCGGCTTCGGCGTTGGGAAAAGCAGACCGCACAGCGGTACATCTCATGCTGCCAAACATGCGAGAAAGTCGAGCTCAAGTGGGAGAATGTCGACGAGATCACAGCAGTCGCGTCGCGTAAAATGATGGACACGGCCCAGAAAAAGTTCACGAAGGCCTGCACGCGCGGCAAGATATACATCGACAACCACGGATTAGAGACCCAAATAAGGTGCGCACTTCACAACTAAGGAAAAAGCTTCTGCATTTTTTATTGACCTCCCCATTCCAGCCCAATCGTTCGAGCGGGAGGCTCCGCCGCCGTCGTCGGTGGGAGCTTTGCCAGAGGTCACCCGCGCTCGGTCTGCGGCGGGTGGGAAGCTTTTCTGACCTCGTGCTGGGAGCCCATCCAATCCCGCCGGGAGGGGCATACTAGGCACCCCCATTGAGGCCAGATTCTAATGCGGGGAGCGGTCCAGGAGAGTCCCAAAAGGCGGCGGTTCGTGAGGGGGGGCGCCGATCCCCCCGAAAGACCTCCCCGGCAGTTGCTGCCAATCCTCGGAACCCGGGCGAGTAGCCCCGCGAAAGTCTATTGCGTTCGTCTTGCATCTGCATGGCTGTAGGGGCCGCGGGCCAGAGTTGACCTGCCAGAAGTTTTTTCATTTCTTTCAAAGTGCGCACTTTTGGGTCTCTAAACGGAAGACGGGCGCGGAGGGTTGCGCCCGCACTTCGCCAAAGAGTGAGCGACTTTGTCCATAAGGGCTCACGGTCCGGGCGCCGCTTGCCCTTTTATGGGGTCAAGGTTTTGGGCATGCACATAATGGCCAACGCGCTGCTGTGCAAACAATGGACAGACCGGCAATATCGCTGGGTGGTGGGCGGGAGGTATCCCGCTTTGATGCAGAAGAAGAAGAAGCTGCAGACACAGGAACAGCGGGACACCTTTACCGAGGTGGTGCGACGGCTGCGCGCGAAGTTTAACTATAACATCCGGGATCCGCTCCAGCGCGCGTTTTTCTGGAGCTTCTACGTACCGAGCGCCGTGCTTTGCGTCCAAAAGAAAGATCCCGCGAACAGCTGAGGCGAGCTCCGCCGAAACGCAAACCAAGCTGAATGTTGCGGCTGACTTTGCTGAGGTGAATGCTGCTGACAAGTGCAAGCTTTTTTTTTTCCGCTGAAACGCTAAGAATAAGACTCAATCGCGACCGCGTGCGCCCATGAAGAAGCACGAAGATAAGCATGGCCGACGTCTGTCGATCGGTAGGAGGTTTCCTGACCGTGGCCACAATGGTAACTCTGTCGACCCGAGCACCTCCAAAAATTCGTGAGAATCTGTGTCGTCGTACTACTTCGCATCTTCCGTGGGCTCGTTATCGTTCGGGGTGGCGCCGTGGTTTGCTTTCGCATCGCTTTCGCTCCGTGCCAGGTTCTGAAAAGTTATTGATCACCATCCCCATCGGTCAACAAAATTTTGAATCTCTGTCGGGTTCAGGGCGCTGGGGATCCCAAATATGTAGCAGCGTCGGTCTTCTGATTTCTACTCCTCACTTGGTCTTGGTCCGCCTAAAAATTATTACACACACACTGTCCCCCTTGAGATTGGTAGTGCTGTGCTTTAAGTTATTGCGCAAAGAAATCCATTGCAGGCCCAGGAGTCTAAACTATTGCCGTCAGGCTCAGATTGCCCCTCCTGTTTTTTGAGTTTAATATTAATATTTTTCGCGCCAGAGCTAGTTGTTGCGATCCACTGCAAAGAAATACTTTGCCCAGCGGACTGAGTCCGCAGCGTTTTTCGTTCAGCATGGGAAGACGGTGCGGCGTCCGTGATCAGTGAGTCGCCAAGGATTGAAATTCACGCGAAGACATTCGTTTCGCTGGCAGAATGGAAAGAAATTCAAAAAGCTTCGCCTGTGACGTCATCCCTTAGCAGGTGGGCAGCTTGCACACAGCACGCTATGCCATGCTTATTAGTGTTTTTCTGGTACGTGTTTTCGTAGCGGCTATATAGTTCGAAGCTTGTTGTAGATGTAGCTCAGCGCGGCAAGAAGACTGCTGCTCTGCTTGATTAGTCGGCGGATGAAATTCATGCGAAAACTCTTGACGATAGAGGAAGAAAATCCTATCAGGTCATATCCTAGCAGGTGGGCAGGCTGCATAGCGTTTGCCTGGTGTATGTTCTCCTTTTTGTGGCGGGTATACGCGAACAGCTATGCGAGCCCTCACGGCGCAGGCGCCCGCGATGAGAAGTAAATGCTTCGGCGCTATATCGTTACAGGCCAGCCACAAGAGTTTCGCGCACGACTCGCGTTTGAATACATCGGTTTGAGACCTCCGCACTTTTTTGATCCGTTTGCCGCGGTCGGCGTCGACGTAAACTCAAGTTTTTTGCGCTCAAAAATTTTGCAAGTGCTTTGGATTCTGCTTGGATTTGCTTTGGATTCTGCGCGTCATTGTTAACATCGTGGCTCTTTCTAAGAGGTAGTGGTAGTGGAGCAGAGGTAGAAGTGGTAGGAGGAGGAGGTGGCGAGAAGGGGGGTGTCGGCGGAGAAAGCGGTGAGGTGAAAGAAGAGAATGGGGCGAAAGTGGACTTCTCTTCGGGATCGAAAGCGGACGAGTACGGCGTGGCCCCCGGGCAGGTGGGATCGAATTCGAAATCGAACTTGAACTCAACAGCGGCGGCCGCGACGAACAAGAACGGGCTCGGGCAACTCTTGTACGTGGAAGCCAAGAAAATGATTCCCGGCGGCACCCAGCTCCTGTCGAAGCGGCCGGAAATGTTTTTGCCAGACCAGTGGCCGGCCTACTACCAACACGCGAGCGGAATTGAAGTTTCGACGCTGGACGGAATTCGCCTTCAAGATTTCTCCCTCATGGGCGTGGGGGCCTGTATTCTGGGGTACTATCTAAGTTGTACTTGCTATTACTTCTTCTACACTTAGCTATAACTTCACAACAATCAGATGTAGATACGCAGACGAGGACGTGAACCGCGAGATGCACAAGGACGTGCACCTCGCGGTTCACGTCCTTGTGCACCTCGCGGCTCACGTCCTCGGGGGAGGGTATCAGGGAGCCGGTTTTGGGGTGGGGTATCGGGGGGCCAGTTTTGGAATAGGGTATCGGCGGAGTGGTGTCGGGGTAGGGTATCAGAAGAGTGGTCATGGTCTCGGGATAGGGTATTGGGGGAGTGGTTTCGGGGGAGGGTATTGGGGAATCGGTCTTGGCATTTGTGTGTTGATGTTTTGGCTCTTGCTCCGCCGCGGTCCGTTTTTGGGCACCGAGGCTCTTGCTCCGCCGCTGCCTTTATATAAACTGATATATGTATTTCACAATCGAAAGAAATCTGTTCTAAATAGCTTCATCGAATCGAATGAAATCACATTTCACCATATGTAGATACGCGGACGAGGACGTGAACCGCGAGGTGCACAAGGCGGTGGACCGCGGAAACATGTGCACGCTGAACTGCCCCTCCGAGGTCGAGCTCACCAAGCTATTGCTCGAACTCCACCCCTGGGCCGGGATGTGCCGGTAATTTACTATTTATTTACTAGCCTCCCCCGCTCCGCCCGGGTTTTGCGTTGAATTGGTGCGAAGTGGACACGCTAGTCTACTACAGTAATACGCATTCAAAGTAGGACGTGCGCATAAAATGAAAGTAAAAAAAGGGGCCCCCGCCCTCATTGCGGTCGGCCTCGGTGCAGTTTATGGCGCCCCCGCCTCCGGCAGTGAGTATGGTATCGCGGGCGGACGTGCGCCGCCTCCATGGCCTCACTGGGCTCAGATTGGTGCCGGCCGCTTGGTGGGTTCATTGCTTGCGGCTGGGGCGGGGTTATGATTCTGCCCCACCCCCGCGGCTTGTTGTGGTGCGGCTGGTTCAATGCCGGCCCTTCAGAAGGTCGGGGCGTACCTCGTCGGGTAATAGCGTACCCCGTCCTCGGCTGCTTCAGAGTTCGAGCAATAGCTTTGTGAGCTCGACCCCTCCGAGGTCGAGCTCGCCAAGCTATTGCTCGAACTCCACCCCTGGGCCGGGATGTGCCGGTACTACCACTACCTATCCGATCAGAAGTATCGGTTCTCAAATGCAAAAGGTAATGGTAAGCGCAGTTCGTAGTGGTAGGGAGCGCCGTAGCTATAGCCCCGTGCTGGTCGCAACGCCGAAATTTTTTTTTTCGGTTCGATGGTTCGGGCAGTAAAAGTATAGGTGCGCAGTAAGCTCTCTCCCATAGGTCATGGGAAGACGGTGCAAAAAGACGCGAGTGGTCGCGCGCAGTTCCTGCAGGCGCCAGCGTAGAGCGCAGTAGCACGTCGCGCAATGTGAGCGCGCAGCCGCAGTCTTTGGTAAGGCCCACGTCCCTCGGTAGCCGTGTGATCATGTGCTGGCTCAACATGTTGAAGCAACACGTGAATCCCTCCCTTGCTCACCTTGATCTGCGATCACGCGAACTGCCCCTCCGAGGTCGAGCTCACAAAGCTAACATTGCCGGTAATTTACTATTTATTTATTACCGATTGACTTTGCTTTTGCATATAGATATACCTATGCGCTACCTAGTGCGGCTGCGCTACTACGGGCATGTAGTGCGGTGGGTACCCGCTGGAGCGGTGGGTGAGAAAGGTCCTCGGCAGCGAAAGCGGTTCGGCGGCGAGAGGGAGGGGGGCGCTCAAAACGTGGCGGTCGCAGGTGGAGAACGACCTGCAGCGGAGAGGGAGGGAAAGGGGCGACGTGGTGAACAGAAGAAGGTGGAGGGAGCTGGTGAAAATCGAAACGATAGAAATCACGCGGGCGAGGCCCGTGATGCCCCTGACAGTACAGCAAGAAAACAGAAACCGAGGCAAGAAAAGAGCAGCGCGGGAAATCTAAGGCGTCAGCGCCGATTAACATCATCAGATATGCGTAGGTATAAGCATCCAATGCAGCACCTCCGATTGGTATGCGAAATTACCGATGCCAACAATTATCGAATCCCCCCGTTGTTGAAACTGCAAACCGTAGGGTAGCTGTTTCGAATGGCGATCGCAGGCGAAAGTAAAAACGCATACCCAATCAAGGCGCAGCAGCATGCATGTATTTTTGTTGACGCACCTCGAACAGTTTATGGCCTTAGTGGGTTGAAGAGGAGGAAGATGGATAGTAGCCAAAGCAACGGACTGGCTTGCGCCAAATTGGCTATCAGTTTAACGGCTGCGCAAGAATGTCAATCGATTCATGCTCTGGCTCAGTCGCCATCGCTTGCGGTGCTGGCTCTAGCCATAGGCTGCTGCTCGAAGATGGATTCCATTTCATAGCTCAAGCTGCTGCTCGATCAAATACAAATTCAAATTCAAAATCAAAACAATAAGTGTGGGGTAACAAGTGCCAGCTTGTGTGGCCCGGCCACACAGGGGCCGGCCACACGGGTGGGCGGACCTTGTGTGGCCCGTTTTCGGGGCGGAGTTCGTCTTTGGGGGGTTCGGGGGGGCCGGGGCTCCGGTGACGTGTCCGCGCGCAGGCGGCAGGCTCCGCACGCCGTCCGCGTACGCGCCTGGTACACAGGTCTGGCGCGACGTCCTCGACCACTACCCGGCGCGTCCGGGTCGTTGTATCGTTGTGCCACTGTGTCGCTGTATCGATCGGTAACCGGCACAAACGACCGGCACAACGAGCCGGCATTTGTTGCCCCACTCACACTAATAATAACATAGGGATGCGGCTTTTTTTTGG
>RXOD01005924.1:0-11967 GCA_005223375.1 Amoebophrya sp. AT5.2
GAAGACCAGGTGTTCGGCCGAGAAGAGGAGGAAGCGGAGTTGAACAGTTTTCGGTTTGCATGGTACTCCTCGTGCCGCCGATACGGGGAAGGCTCCTCCACGTCAAGAAACCCGATTTCGCCAGGACTTCTGTGGCCCGCTTCCGTTGAGGAGGTAGACGGAGCTGCCGGATTGCTCTCTCCTGTGCAGATGTTCTTGTCATCTTCAACCACAGCAACTGTCGCATCCGTGCCACCGCCGGCTGAAGATGAGGCGTCGGTGTCGCAGTTTTTCCAAGGCTCGCTCGAAGCGTCGAGCTCCGTGAAAGGCGGAGAAACCCATCGGCCGCCCGAGTCCAAGTTTAGCGACCCCGCCACCGGCGCTGTCTCCCTGCCTGCAGTGAACGCCGCCGGATGGTAGAGTCTCGCAACCGATGAATCCATCATCTCTAGCTCGTTGCAGCCCTCGTCGCGGAGCCACATGTCGTCCACCTCGTCGTCACCCTCGAAGGAAGAGAAAACCGGCTGAATCGGTTCGGCGGGCGCCGGCACTGCTGTTTTCATCGCCGACATACAGCGTACCGAATGATCTGCTGACGTATGAAAAGTGGTCGCGGAAGATCTGCGAGATGCGAGTCGTGAAGAAGGAGCTCCCCGAACCCGCCTGCAAGTGGACGCTGCAGCCCGCATCGCTGCCTCGAAGCAGGTGCAATAAGTCTCGACTACCAGCACACGAACAATTCCTACTGAAGTGATGATTGAGCAGCTCTGCAGTTAGTGCTGATCACCACCACCAACTTCACCATCTAAGAAACAACCGTACGACCATCGGAGCATCGGGATCGCAGAGCGAGTCTTTTTCTGGAACTGAGATCCACGGCCTTTGGGTCAAAGCATCGCTCACGAACCGAGGTCATGACACGGAAACGGCGTATCCGGCGATATGTCGGCCGCGCGTCCGTTACCGCGAAAGCACACCGGAAACCAATGAAACAGCACGCCGTGGTCCACGCGCCACGCACCAGAACACCGTGCGACCGCGACTCGCGAATTCCGCACTTGCGCCGCAGACATGATCGTATAGGCAGCAGTATTGGTTTTCCGATTCGTGGTCTCGCATCGATCGCAGAATTTCTTCTGGACGAATCCTCGATTCGTAAGAAAGAACTCAGTAGTAGTAGTGTCCTCGAATTCACGCCTGCTCCATCGCGTGGGCGAGATCGACCTTCAGGCAGGATGTGAGCACGCCATTGAAAACGTCCGCGCGGCTGACCTCGCCCTCCGCCTTCGTGCTGAAGGGGTCCTTCGTACCGGCCGGGAAAAAACTGGGTTTGGTCGTTTGGGGAAAGTAAACACTTTTGTCTCTTCTGCCTTCACGTGACGACTTCATCTATCTTCATAGCCTGAACCTCCACATCCGACAAATAAGGATCCCGACCTGAAGTTGTATTTTTTCTTCAGCGGCTTCAGGTTGTAGAAGTTTCGATCGCCCTGGTATTCGCGCACCCAACACCGGTCGAACGGCTGGTCGTTCAGGAACAGCAGCGGCGTGTTTCGCGTGTCCTGATCCAACCCCACCGCGCTCCGCACCGCGTCGTCAAACATCTGCCAACTCCACTTCTGCCCGTACCTGATGGTGATGTCCACGATGTCGGGGAAAAGTTATAGTATATGAACGGTGGCATGTGCAGCAGAAAAATACCAGCAAATAGATACAAATCGTTGTGCAAAGAAATGAATACGTTCCCTGCCCGAAAGCGCCGTTATAGGGGTTCATGTTGGTTTCCCAGTAGATTGCGCCGGTTTGGAGCCCGTGCTCTACCTTGGCCGCGAACAGACTCCCTTTCGCGAGCTCCGCATAGCTAGGCGGCGCTCCCCTGCTCATCGTGGTGGACGAAGACGATGCCATCCGATTCCGATCCCGATACTCGATTGATAATAAGCACTACTTCGAGTTGGCGCGCTTTAGGAGCAACCTCCGACGCGGCTACTCTACTATCGATGAACAACAGTAAACTTCTTGTGCTGCTTTGTAGTAGCTACACCGTGGACGTGAACCCCACTCCTCAGTAGCTTCAAATGTGAACACGCGTGTTCCGTAATGCACCTGGCACGGGTTGTGCCAGCACGATCAATCGGCTTTCTGAGAGAAGCAGAAGTTGTGAGAGGAGCAGCAACAGTGATATTAACTAGTGTAGCCTGTCGGCACCTTCTTCACGAGGTCCTGCTTGCTTGCGCAACCGCGGAAATTTTTCGGCGCCGTCAAATTATAGAACCGAGAAATAGAAAAGCACACATGTCTGACGTTGTTGCTCGCCCGCAGGCCTTCATGTTTAGCAGCGACTCCTGCCTCACATTTTCACGACCCACACGTCGTCATCCAGGACCTCAATCGCGGCGCCCCCCCGGTAAGACGCGAAAAAGGCCTCTACCTTTTGCCGTACCTTACTGTACCCCGTGCCGGCAAGGACGCCGCCAGGATGCACCAGCGTTGACCTGTTCGACGATGTTTTGGAAATCGATGTTGGTGCTACTCCTGCTTACGAAACTCCAACCATAGCTAACCAACCAACCATAGGCATAGCTACCAATCCCTTAGGTCTTCTTCTATCCTCGAGGCGTCGTTATCCGCGAAGACGAGGGACGCCTGGGCGTTGCTGGCGCGGAACGTCGTCGCGAAACTGTGCGCGAGGTCGCGGACCATCGAGAACCGGTGCTGCCCGAAGGTCTGCGCGAGCTCTTCCTGCGTCCTTTCGAACAAGAGCTGGTTTTCCCTGTCCGACCTGGAATTCCCCCCGTTTACCAGCTGGATGAAGGGGTCGCAGAGGTAGAGCCCGCCACCGGCGGTCCACTCGCTAAGAAGGGACTTTGCGTAAGCGCTCCCCCCGACGCCGAGGACAACCCCGATGCCGGTCAGGTGCGAAACGTACGAGGCGACGGCTGTGGTACCGGTAAGGAAGTACGGCCATGCGAACCTCCGAGGCGAGAAACCCTTTCTCTACAAGAACAAATCTCGGAGGTAACAGGTGGTATAAGGAATTAATACTATGCTCACAATATTACTTTTCCCCGCAGCTGCACGCGCCGCACCGCCAACGCCGCTGCCCCTGGCCGCTGCCGGCTTTACCACTTCCACCTCGGCCTCGGAGTCGTCGTCCAACGTGAGCAGCCCTTGTCCACTGGAGCCTAAACCCCCCGCCCCCTGCACGTCTCCGGGTCGCACGCTGGCGCGGTTCCCCATGGGTGGTCGCGAGTCTCCGACCACAACTCGGTTGAACCGGGGCTGCTCCGAACCAGGTCTGTAGTTTTTCGTCACAGAGGAACTACGATCGGACGCGGAAGCACCGCCGCCGGACGACCGCATTGTCCGGCCCCCTGCATCGTAATCGCTTGCGGCTAGCGACGTCGGTTGCGTTTCGTCGCAGTAGCAGCCAAGCTGGAGAGTGCGAAGAAGGCTCGAAGTGTAGATCTGGCCCCCGAGTACGCCAGCGAGTAGCAATATAGCGAAACTGTGCTTGGACGACGAATCGCTGCTCTCGACGTCGCTTCGTCGAGAGCTGGATGAAGACGAGGGTCGGGACATCTTGCTTTCAACCCAGGAAAGTTATCGCTGTTATTGCTCGTAAGAAATAAAGCGCTGCGCCGTTTAAGAGACTGGTAGAGCGCTAGGAGCGTGGAGACTGCGACTGCCGAAAACACCGGCCGCTAGCGCTACGAACTACCTTCCTACTCCTGGTACTGCAGAACTAACCTAGTGGACGACAGCTGCCTTGATCACATCAATCACAAAAAGAGAATCACATGAATTAGTCGTGCCGTGATCATCACGACCCTCCCAACGCGAAACCCCGTCAGGCACGATTGACGAGTCTCCGAACAAGATTCGTCAAAAACGGCCATTTCGGCCCCTTTTCCCGCGTATAGAACTTTGCTCTTTGGCACTGCGTTTAGCTCCATTTCAAGCGTTGTCAGAGAGTTACAAGTAGTGGTAAGCAAAACGTTCTTGGTTGCGCTTCGTGGGCACACGCCAAGGTGGGATACGCTCCTCGACGTTTCTAGCACGCTTTGCGTGCTTCGATATGCTCCACAATGAATGAATCTACAAGTAGTACAAAATGGTTTGGCAAAATCCGCATAAATCTGCCTGCGCCCGGCGGCGGGCAAAATCAATCCAAAAACAAAACAGAAAACCGTGATGGTGAATGTAGGTCTAAGTGTGTAAGTCGAGCTATTGTCAACACAGCGAGTCGTAGACAGACATGAGATGAAGCCCGTGCTTCCTCAATCCTGGTCCAGAGGAATCAGCAGAGCATAATTGGGCTTCTTCAGCGCGGGGTTCTTGTAAGTGTTCGGCTCCCGGACGTAGATCGAGTTCCTGTAGGATGACGGCATTAGATGTTCATTGATGACATCTGTAACTTCATATTTTCTTGTTATCAATCTGTAAGCATCTGCATCGACGATAAGCACCATGAAATGTACCTGTGGTAGACCCGCTGACTGCCCGCCGCGGGTGCATCTTCTCGGTTGAAGGACAGAAATCCAGGCGCCGACGGGTTCTTCGAGATATCTGGTGCGAAGTGAGTTTGAGCCACCTATCGAGCACGATGAACGACCACAACGAGGATATACGATAAGGATAAGAATCTGATTTAATAAAGCCCTATCAATAATGACATTCAATTTTATTCAGATGAGTGCTAGAGCTAGTGTTAACGTGAAGCAATTGCGAATGCTACAAGAAAAAATAGGTACTCGCGAGTGGTTTGAAGTTTTTCTTGAACCAGGGCGAGGATCTGGCCATGTGCGCGACGCGCTTTTTGTTGCCCTCGCGGGTGGCAATGTCGTACATGTCGAGGTCCAAAATCAAGGCGGAAGTCGACCGCTTCAACTGCCGCCGATACTGCAACAAGGCGCCGTCGGGGTAGTTTTCTGATTGAGAAGGCGGTATGAGGTGGAGAAAGAACGTTGCGTACTTACACTGTAGGATGATTTTTCGAACCGGCTTTTGCTCAGTGTGACAGTTCAGTGATCAGAAATAAGCGAAAGCTATGTAGTGAGACTGAGTATAGAGTACGTATTGAAATTTGACTATCGGTCGAAGAAAGTTGACTATCGGTCGATATTAAGGTAGAGAGTTTAATAGGTAAGTACCTATGAGCCCGCGGACTTTGACGATTTTTGCGACCTCCTCCTCGTGGCACTCTTGGATGAAGCCGGCCATTTCTCGGTACTCTTCCGACGAAACGATAGCATTCGAGAGATCGCGCAGCGCCTCTTCCTCGGGGTCGACGCGGCGCGAGCCCGCCCCCTGCGTCTTTTTTCGTGGAAGCGTCATGCAAACCTCCTTACCCTCCGCCATCTTGTCCGATCGGTTTGCAAGGGTCGTGTTTCTATCTTTCTACCTTACTATGAGGGTTGTGGGAGTGGGAGTGGGACCAACCAAGAACGAATAAGTCCTGCTCCTGCGTGGTCGTGGGCACGTCGATTCGAAAAAATTAGTGCGCGCCATTACTTCGTCCATGCGCGTGTGAAGAACGACGAAAATCGCAGAGTGCTCGGTCGGAATCGCTCTGTCTTGCTCGGCTCACACGCACGCAAAAGTCGACAGTGATGCACTACTTTCTTGAACGGATAAATGTGGTCTCACGACGGACAGAGGTTCGCCATACGGGAAATCGTAAAGGTAATTCTAATTGAGGGAAGAACACAAGTACTTAGAACGCAGTTGTCACGCCAACTCTTCGCGCAAAGCGGCGACCGCAAGAATGATCCAAGCACCTTCGCCTTCCTCTTTTTGTAGTGGGTTATTTATATTTTCATGCTGTTGTAAGTACATCTCCTTGCATGAAAGCGAGAGCCGGCTCGCGTCTGTCATCGGCACTTACAAACAATCCAGAAATTGTCCATGTCCAGCATCGTACCTGCCTTGGCGACATCTCATGTCAAGGTGCCCAACGCGCAAACTAGAATATAGCTGACAGAAACTCTGCTATCAGATTTAATGGTTAGGGGTTTTTGTCCATTTTGCGGCGGAGCCACCACGCGTAAGATACAATCTGCTTGTTTATCTGGTGCTTCCTCGCGGAATTCTGCTTGAATAACAATAAAACGTTTTTTGTTGCGCGCTACCTCGCGCCGCCGCGCACGGACCTCTCGCGGCACGTGGCGGCTGTGCCGACCCAGCGGCTTTGCTTTATTCGATCGATACACACAGCTTCGCGATGCGCGTGAATTTCGACTATCGCGGATCTAAAAGCCTCTCCGCGTTCCCCCATCCGAACAAGAAGATGAGCTCTTTTTTACCTTCCGTCTCGAAAGGTTTGGTCTGTCCGCGCATAAAAGGCCGGACGTCCAGCAGCCATCAGACAACTGCTTAAAAAATTTGTGGATCTGCTCTGTCACCCCACCGCAACCAATAGTTTCGCCTTCGTTCCTTCGCCAACCCTCGTTTCTCGTCCCATCAAACCTCGCTTATGGGTTCACGCCTTCGCCTTCTTCGCCTGCGGCGCGGAAGAGCTCGCGCCGGCCTCTCCACTGCGTTTCAGCGACACCCCGACATTCCCCGCGGCGCTGCTTCCCACCGCTCCGTTCGCCAGTGGCTCGCCGTTCGTGCCGTTTGCCGCGGCTCCCCCTGCTCCACCCCTGATGAATTTGTAGTTCTCCGCGATGTCAATAGCCCACGGAAACTTCTGCAAAATGGTTTTTGAGAAGACCTTGCTGACGTCTAGCCCGCTCTTCTTGCAGAAGGCGATCGTGATGCGGGGGTCCATGTAGTTGATTTTGGAGGTGGTGAGACTCACGTTCTTGTTGGTGTCCTTCATCTGCATGTCTGCGTGCGATTTGTTGATCCGCTCCAACTGGACCGCGACCGCCTTCTTGCACGATTCCTCCGTCTTCGGCATGGATTTGTAGAACTTATCGTCAAACTTGTCCTTGTCCGAGTAGTCCGTCGACCCGCCGTTCTTCAGCCGCTTTAAGTGGTCGCACAGCGCTTCCAGCCTACTCTGCATGTCGGCGTTCTTGTCCTTCATCTTGTCCACACCGGCCTCGTGGTTCTTGGAGACCGCCTTCTGGTGGTTACACAGGATGGCCACTTTCCGGTTGGCTTCGTTGTAAAAGGAAAGCAGCTCCGGCTGGGACCAGGACTTCTCCTCCGGCTTCCACAGCGCAAGCTGCTGCTCGAGGGTGTAGGAAGCGTTGTAGGTACGGAACACCTGATAGTCGATCGATTTTAATCAATAGATACCGCAGTACGCGTCGCGAAAACCGATCAGACGCGAGAACAGGCCCTATAGTTGCTTCCATCGCCATCAGTGGGCCGCCTAGTGGGCTTTTAGTTCAGTAGCAAGAGTATGGACCGATAGGCTACCTCCTCCTAGTTATAACTCTATTAAGCACCTTCGCCGTGAGGTCCGGCATGAACTCCTGCAGGTAGGCGTTGATCTCGCTCGGGCTGACGTCGTCGAACAGCTGGTCTGCGGCTTTCTTTTTCTGCATGAAGAGCGCTAGGTTCTTGAAGACGCTTTGCGGCACGGGCACCTCGTTCAGGTAGCGGATACTGTCCTTGCCCAAAAAATCCAGCGTGATCTTCGCGCGACCATCGTGGAAGCTCTTGAAATCCAGCTTCACGTGCTCCACGCGCAGACTGGTGCAGCCGACCGTGTCCGCCTCCTCCTCCGTGTTCTTCTCCCCGCCGACGCGCAGTGCGAGGCGGTCGATGAAATACGCGCAGGTGCCAAGCTGCTTCTTCAGCAAGGTCTCGCCGCGACAAATCTTGGCCTGGTAGTCCCGCCGAATCTCCTGGACCAGCTCGCAAAGCCGCCGCGCACGCTCGTACTTCATCAAATCCGGCTTCGTCTTCATCTCAGACGTCTTGTCCATCTGCGGGGGGGGGGTTGATTGAAAACATCGATCGATCATCCCACGGATCAGAGTCCGATGGGCTATGGAACGATTACGATACCAGCACGAATCAGATATAGTTAATAAAAAAGAGCAATCGATATTTGAAGGACGGAGAGAGCAGGAGAGGAGCCCCCGGGCTATCTACGAGTGTGCAAGAACTAGCTTGATAGGATGGTAAAGATTAGATAGAAGAAAAATCGCACCTGGATGTATTTGATGTTTTCCTTTTCATCAGTTTCCTGCTTGTAGTAGCCTAGCCAGTTGACGCTGTCGTCGTGAACAACCTGCTCCCAGGCGCGGCCGGGCATCGTGCAAATCGGCGGCGGCAGGCAGTTGTCGCAGTTCATCGTTACATTCTCCGGCATGATGCGATCTGTGAATGTTGTGATGCTGATTGATTGATAGCACTATTTACAAGACTAAGTAGCCGATTTGCAGCTGGTTGATTCGATTACGATTTGATCACTTCGACAAAAAAGATGCGATTTGTTGATGAAAGGCACTGAAAGTATATCTCGTCCAAAACCAAAACCAAAAGCTGCAACGGAAATCAGTAGGCACCCTTGAGCTTCCCCTGCTTCGGATGCTCGCCGCGACCCTTGAACAGGCCGGGGGGCTCCACGCGGATGGTTCCCACCTTTTCTCGGTACCCGTCGATCAGGCAGTAGCGAAACCTGCGGAAACGACGGACATTATGGAATAGCAAAAAAATTTTTATAGCGTGAAAATACTTCTTGTAACCGACCGGGCGCGGAGGTCATCTCTGCCGCAAAAAATTTACCCCCCTCCGGAGGAAGAGAAGCGACAAGAAGATCATTGAAGTACAGAGTCGTGTAAATCATGAAGAAAAAAATCCCCGAGGTACTGTTCCTCCGCCTTCAGTCTCATTTCCTTCTCGGCCTCCTTGTCCTCCTTGCTCATGTTTTTTCTTCGTTCCCGCTCCTCGTTGAGCGCGGCCTTCATCGGTTGGAAGTTACAATACCGGAAGTTTGTTATTTTCTTTATCAGTTTCACGTCCTTTGTTTTCTCCAGAGCACTCCGGAACTCGCCCCAGAAGTTATTGATGAAGAGATCCTTCGACTCGGCCTCCAGCCCGATGTTGGCACACCAGTAGGTCGCGAGCTCCTCCACGGAGGGGGGAAGGACGATCTGCTCCTGGCGATTGTCCGGCCCGTAGTGCAGCGGGGCCCCGTGCGGCTGGTACTCCGGCGGGAAGAGGATGCCTGCAGGGGTTTCGTAGTGGTGGAGTTCAGTTACGAAATCCATCAGTGGAGGCTTTGGAGAAAAATCGGAAATCATCGATCCTGTACGGACCAAGGACGACGGTGGGAATAATGGGTGGCGCAGTTGAGTTAGATGTATAAGCACAACGACAGTCCAACAGGAGCAGACGGCGAGTTTCGCTGGTAGAGATAGAGACTGAAATGGAGCAAATCGATAGGAGAGGTACGCCGAGCCGAATGATTAGAAACAACATACAAGAACCTATCAATCAGCATCGTCAGAAACAGCTACAACACAAACGCGACGACAATAGACGTCGGCTATCGTTGCAGCTATAGCCGCGGAGTTACCGTGGTGTTCCAGGCTGTTCCATTTTATTGCCGCTTTTGACAGCTCCAGATCCGGTTTGTCCCACCACCTGTTTTCGGGCTCTATTTGGTCTTCCGTCACCACCATCTCCTTCTGCTTTCTCGCCAGGCCCGTCGTGGATTTGCGCTTCGCCGTTGCTTTGTTGTCCGCGCCGCTGTTACCCCCGTCACCGTTCGCGCTTGAACTCGCGGCTGGCTCCTGCGAGCTGGCTATCGGACTGGCTTTTGGCGGCACGCCCAGCTGCTTACCGCTCGACGAAGCGCCTCCAGTTTTTGCGCCAGCTCTTTCCGGTACCTTGCTTGACGCCGTCGCGCCGCCGACCTCCTCGTTGGCTGCTGTGGAAGGAAGCGTGTATTCCCATTCTATACTTTCATCCGTAAATGGGTGCATCTGGATCTACTGCATAAGGATACTTATTAAGCATGAGCATGAGCACAAGTACTTATTTGATCGCGATCAAGTCACTTTGCGAACCGACGGTCCGAGCGCTGAAGCAGACACATCGGCAGCACGTCGCGTGGTCAGGAAAGGTTTCATACCCGCAAGGAAGGAAGCCACAAACAGGAAAGATTGGTACTAAGCCACAAGAGCGAGTCTAAGAAGTATTCGTACCGCGCTTCTTCCGCTCCTGCAGCGCCTTAAACTCGTTTTTCTCACTCTTGGTCATCACTTTTTTGTCGCTTTCGCGCGCCTTGTCCGCGAGGACAATGTCTTTCAGCGCCTTGTAGCGCGCGTACTCGGCCGCCGAAAGCGCCCCTGTTCCCTCCATCTTATGGCGATGAGCTATTGATTTGATGGTCAACACACAGTATCAAGTGTTGATGGTGCTTAATTAATTTTATTGTTGATAGCCTCCACCCACAAACTGACTAAGCGCGAAACGTCTTTTGGGCTTCAAGCTTGAGACTCAAGAACAATTAATAAATTCTATGGGTTCCTTGTCGCGTCGCCACATTATCGCAATATCGATTATAAGAGATGTCGCTGCCTGCACAAAGAAATATTTCGTGATTGAATGCGTATTTGAACTAAGGATACCACAAGAAGAAGAATCCAGGTCTAGTAATAGTGGGACAGATTCAGTATGGCAGCGGCGCTCGGGTTATCGACTGTGCACCTGCAGCAGCAGTGCGCTATCGGTCATTGGGGGGCTTCAGCCTGCTCTCATGGATCAGAGGAAGCTCAAGACATTTGACACAGAAAGCTCAAGAACGTCGCTCGTTCAGATGAAGAGAAGCACGTCCAAATACATCTTCGAGACACAAGAAGATCACGAAAAGCTTCGTCCAATGGTATCAACGGAAAGCGAAAGTTCAATATTTGGTCGCGCTTCCCGAGAAACTACTGATGGAAAGCCCGTTTGGCAAAAAAGTAGGCTCCACCGAAACGGAATCCTTTTGCATCACGGAGACCTAGGAACCTCGACAAAAGCGAAACTCGTCTGGACCAGACTAGGACGGAAAAAACTCCATTGCACGGGTCTGTAGATCTCTGACACGCAACTCGACACGACGTCAGTGAGAGCAGCATGAAGATACGGACATACCAGCGCGCAGAAAACCGCGTCGAGTGCGATCAATAGCATGGGGAACAGGTCATCTGAGGCTGAGCGGAGAGTGTAGGAGAACCAACGTGCTCGAGCCGAGGATTGTTGCGAGGATCTCGGTTTTGCGGCATTTCTGGTGAGCTCGTGGCGGTGCGTGGTCGGTCATTTCAGTAGTGTTTGCAGGCTCGCGAGCATTTCTTGATTTCTTTTTGTGAAGAATCCGATGTCGGTACAGCTCATGGCCGCCGATGTTTTTGCAGGCGGTTCCGCCAAGCTCGCGCGCGCCCCGGACCCGCCCGCGGCTTCCATCAGTTTTGCGCGGCACCGGACCAGCTGTCGCTCCGCAACGCACACCGCTAGCGCATCCGGGCGGCCCGGACCTTGTTCGTCTCGCGTAGTAGCGCTATCTTGCGCCTCCCGGCCCCCCGCTAGTTTTCCTTCTATCGTGTGCTTCCCAACATCGTCGCTCCATCCCGCGCCGGCGTCTACGTCGACTTCGTGCTCGAACACCCGACACGCCCGCAGGTACTCCTCCGCGCCGCAGGGCACGGCAAACGTGCGCACCGCCCGTTGCGCGTCCGCGCTGGTGAAGATGGTGAAATTCCCGTGTCCCCGATAGTACTCTACCCGGACGCCGTCGAGGAACTGGGCGCGGATGAAGAACTGCGGCTGCGGGGAATGCGGCACCGCCGACCGCGGCTTCGACGGAATCATGCTGCCGGTCGTGGGGTCCAGCGGGACCGTGGCGCTGCAGCTGTAGCAAGAAAACCGGCCCAGGTGCGGTACGGAGAGCTCCTTCACGAGCTTGAGCAGGGCCGGGAAAGCTGCTTTCGATGCGTTGGCGTGCTGCTCGGCTGGTGCTGTTGGCGCGCGGGAAGAATCGAAGCAGCCAGGCGGCGACACTGTGTGCATGATGATGTTCATCTTGCGGCGCTAAACGCC